>JAULBU010048361.1:0-22123 GCA_032358235.1 Odonthalia washingtoniensis | reverse complement strand
ACACTCTCTCAACCGACCTGTCGGGTCGTTCAATTTCAACTGCAGTTCCTATTACATCATTAACCCTATAGGGGTCATCAGCTACCGCAGCCAGTTTTTATGGCGGTGCTGCCGTTCATCCCGTCGTTCGACACGTAAGAATACCCAGTCGCCTGGTAAAATTTTCTCCGTCTACCGCTCTAATCGGTCGTCGTAGTTGCGTTTGTTACGGACCTCTTCCTCGTCAAGATTTCCCTTTGTCTTACAAAGGGCAGTTTCTAACCATATCTTCCAAGCATGCCTGGCCTCCTTTGGAGTTTGTGATCTTGACGATTCTCCTTTCAACGCCAATGATGGTGGAGGACGTGATAATACCAGTTCAAACGGTGCTAGTGCTGTTGAACTGTGTGGCCGGCAATTATAGGCGTACGTTAAGACCGTACCCATGTCTTGGTTAGCTTCGTGAAGCGTTCTTATATTACCAGTAAATACTGTTTGACGCGTGAGGTTTTGATAAGGTCACCCAAGACGTCGATGGCAACATCAGAACGTAATCGTTTTACGACTTCAGTTACGGACTCCGTTGGAGATTGTATTTTTTGTAAGGTACTGCTTAATTATCGTCGTAAGCTCATCGCGGAGATGTTTGAACTGCTCCTCGAATTCGGGCTTGCGGGTGAGCTCCTTCTCCAGACGTTTGTTCAAGTCTGTAACTTGATATAGTAGGTTGGCGGATTCTTCGGCACAATTGCGCTTAATAGTTGCCTTAGTAGGGGATTGGCCACCAAACGATGCGGTAGTGTCAGCAGAGCTTTCTCTGGACATTGCACGGGAGTCTTTGCACGATCTGGCCGGTAAAATGCCTGTCACGGACCGTAATTTTTACAATCTTTGTTTTGGAATTCCCGTAGTCTTGTCGGTATTCATACGTAGTCAATTTCCACCTATGAAATTCTGGGCTGGGAGACCAGATGTTGTGCCATTCACTCCAAAGAGAGAGGTAATGGAGCACTAAAGAGAGTTAGTGACCCTTCGTTCCGAGTAACTCGTTTTCTGCTTGCACTCCACCAAAAAGGAGAGGGAGAGACCGTAATGTCGTAGGTGGCAGTAGCTGGATGAGGTGCGTATTGATCTTAGCGCGCTCGTGAGTCAGTGGGTCTGAATACGACGTGGGGTGAGTCGGACAAAGGAACGCACTTTTGAAGTGCGGTTTTCGGACTCTCGCCAGAGAGAATGAGGCCTATCGTAGCCAAAATGAATTTCGTTATGGTCGACGAAATGCAAGTTTCAGGGTTAGGTTCAGACTCGAAGTTGCTTGTATTTATTAGAATTTATAAGGATGTGAGGTCCAAGTCCCCTTAAGTAGGATCCACCTGCCGCTTGGGCAGCAGGTGGAGGATCGTACTGTAAATTTCGGGCAGCACTTCAGTGTATACTGTACACTGATTTCGAAAAACACGTGGCGTAGGGGTCAATTACTCGAACGAGGGAATTGTCAGAGGGCATGAACTAACGTCACAGTAATGTCCCGTTACCGTGACCGGATGTGACATTAGTCACGATTCGGTATGAGTACTGTAGGCACGACGTTTAAGCTCAAAAATATCTAAGACGTGTTACAATGAATTGCACCACAGGGGTGACATTGCCAAATTCGGGGGGTGGAGATGTTTTCTTGTTATTCAGAGCAAAGGTGCATCGTTATCATCATCGAATAAACTTACGTAGATAAGGCATTTTGTTACTCTGTGTTTAGAAGAATCACACAATCCACAGAGGTAAGCCCTCTGCCGTTTTTCTGCTGATCCCTGCTCATGCCAACCTTTTCTTCTAACCCCAATATTCATCACAGAACGCCCTCTAGGAGGGGCAATGGCTTCGGAACTTGCAACTTATGGCCATCTGCCACTCTTTTTTGAGAATTCTTCCTTACGAAATCTATCTTCTGCTGGGAGGGAACTAACTCAGCATCTCTGTACTGAAGTTTCCATGTTTCCGTGAGATGACGTCGTCAATGAATTTATTCTACATGGGTTAACCCATCTCCATTAGTATAATAAGAACATCATGGAGATGGTGTTTGTGGTTTGGTGCTGATTATGACTCTGCAGACTTGTGATGCATCTACCTGACTGATAACAGTGGTTTACATGTCGTTTGTTCCATCATCGAAAGTAACAGATGCTAGTATGGTCTCGATTTGTTGATGAAAGTTGCTAAATGTATTTGAACATTTGGTGGTACAGGAAAATTCCCACTCAGTGCCTCTTCTTTGTGTTTCAGAACGGTTTCGCGTCGTGTGTAAACTAACTTACTTAGCAGTGTTTGTGGTTCCATGGATCGTATGTAACGTTTCAATTCTGCGGCCATGCTTTTTGCTTCCTGCGATGTATGAATGAGGTCCCATAATTGATAGAACAACCTGTAAAGTTGATATTTTTGAAATTATCATTGCGATCTGAAACTGTTTTTCCATCTCTTTCAGAATAGAACTGAACATGACATTATCTATAAATATGCATTCAGGGTTTGCGACAATAGTTTTTATGTTTTTGGTTGGGTATGCAGTATGTGTCCGGAAACATTTCGGCATCATAGGACACCGAAAGGAATAAATTCCATATGTAGTATAGTTATTCACCGTGCAATTCTATTTTTGGTTTTGTGATTCGTTTTTTCCTATATTAATCGTATCGCAATGCCACATTTTTCGGATATCCAAACATTGGATATTCAGTGTAGTGATTTATGTCGTCATTCATTAACTGATGATGTGATAAGCAAGAGTCAGGTGTTATCGATATTCTGCACATTGTAGAATTGCTGGGGCCATGTTCGGTATGCCTATAATTAGGTGAACAAAATAGAAAAAAAAGTAAAAGGCCAGCAATATGGTTGTATGGGGTGATTGTCACAAATAAAAAGTATGTCACAAAAATGCTGTTATGCGGTTTTTATATATGTCATGTTGTTTTGAAAAATGGCTAACGTTTATCCTTTTATCCTACATTGCAATAAACATCAAATAATGACTTTTACACTTGACACTGACATCGCTGTGTCAAATTACTTATTATTCATCCCTACACAATGTATAATGTCGTTACTACTCAACTTCTGTACATGACAGATATCATTCTGTATCTTTTCTCTGCGGCAATCAGTCATAACACATGACCTGACATGGTATCTTCCCATCATTGTGACCAGTCATATTCACGTAAGTCACGCTGTTCCCCAATATAAGGTAGCCGTCTAATCTACATTCTACTCCCTACATATGTTACACAGATCATGTCTTCATTGGATCTTGTGATACAGAACTTTCCACCTGTATCGTTGACAGAAATTTCGTGTACCTCGTGACCATTTTTATCCAAATAAGGGCATCAGTTTCAAACAAGAAAAAGAAGACTTTTCACGTTTGCTCGCAAACATAAAGGTCAATAAATCTGAAAATCAGCTATCATAAACAATGAAGAACAACGATTTCATACGAATATTTTTCGTCCACATCGAACGTGTTTGCCATTAATTACTGTCCAAAGTTTTTTTGAAGGCTACATGCCTGTTCCCTAATGCATTTTCAGTTAAATTTTATATTCAGTGTGTGATACAAAAAGTTCAGTATAGTGATTTATCAAAGGTTCGTATCTGGTACAGTTACAGCGAATATGTAGCTTGGGTACTCATTCATTTGTTTAAATTCAGTATGGGTGTCATAAATAATCAATACCGTGATAAAAGTGGCCCATGTAAAAGCAGGTAGAGAAAAAATAATAATCACTACCTGTATTTCCACATTCATCCTCAGGTACCATCCTACTATCACAAACTGGATGGTACCACATTTCCAAACTTTAAAAGTGGATGGGATGACCCCTCGGTCTTGAACTTGACAAGCCTGTCACCCCCTAAACCAGAATCTAACCTTTTATTTTTTATGTTATTAATAGATTTTTTGACACTAGGGAACTCCACAGTGAGATGTAGCTACATGCGTCTATGGTTATAAGTAGCACATTAAACAATGTGTCTACAAAATATTAAAATGATCATAAGTTTGACAACAAGGTTATGGCCTCAGGACGCTACGTTCACTCCTCTTACGTCAAACCGCTGTCTGAAAGTATTTTGAACATTTTTATTTGAAAATTTTCTTCTCGTTATCGTCGTCATCGTCACCACCGCCAAATCTTCCATGGTTTGTCGTACCTTCTTATTTGGTATCGTACCATATTTAGGACCGTTAGTAATTAAAAAAAGGACTTTCAAGATCGAGAAGTTGACATATTCCAAATTCCACATTTGGAACCGAGAATTTCAGCTTGCTCTCGCTTTTTGAAAACTGTAATAACACATATCAACTATCTGGGTGCCGACAGATCCCACCGAACTCTCTACCTGGAATAAAAATGATGCCAATTAAATGGCTACAATTTGCTTCACGCTCAACCATAACTACCTGGATAAGGTCACAACTGAAGCCGAAATATGGAACATAACTATAGATATATTCCAACTAAAGTCTCTTTTGAACTGCCTTAATGCTCGTCATCGGTTCTATTCAGTCAAAATGGCATACAGTGAACTTTTTCTCCCTTTCATCAACCGGTTACGCCAATTATCTTCAGATCTCCCCTCCATGGAAGTAGACATCTCCGACCAATAATTGGCCATGAATGTTTGTCCTAACTACAAAATTTGAACTTCTGATCATATCTATTGATGCCGTGGAAGACGACGTAGCACTCGCACTGAAATTCTTTGAGACTCGTATCTTACAAGAAAAAGAGCGCATGGTGCAATGGGCTCCAGATGCTCCTTCTACAGACACCATATTGGTCAAGGATGCAAGGCAAGTGTGAAAAGGCCGTTCAATCCCAACTTGTAACCATTATCACCGCCATAGTAACTTTGAAGCGACTTGTTGTACGAAGAACCCATTCCTCAAACCTTCCTAAAAAAGACTTGTAGGCAACGCTCGTGTAATTGGTGACGATGTAATATCAAACTCCGACATTGATGATTTCATATGCTTGACGGCCAAGCAACCAAACGATGGAAATAAATTTCCAAATGATTCTATGTGGTTCATTGACTCTGAAGCCACTTCTCATATATCATTGGAAAAGAGCCTTTTCTATAATATTAAATAAATCCGCCCTTTCAATAGGAGTATGGGCGATTGGTCCTGTCTAAAAGCCTATGCGCGTGTAAAAATCAACATGTTCATATCTGTGTCTGGAGGGACCGTGAGATGTAGTCTGGATGTACTATTTGTACCACGTTTGAGTTACAATCTTTTGTCAGTTGATATCATTACCAATGGAGGTAGATGTGTGAGGTTTGAAGGAAACAAGTGCAATTTCCACAAGCCGAATCATCTCATCTCTGAATGCACACAACCTGACGGATTATATTCCTTGAATCCATCCATTTGTGGGATGTTGTACCTCGCCCTAACAGTCGTAATGTAGTGCATTGTAAATCGATTTTCGAGATCAAAGAGGAACATTAGTCGGATGGAAACTGTGGAATACGTTACAAGGCACTTCTGGTATCACATGGATTCTCACAAGTAGAAGGTTTGGATATTACGATAATTTCTCACCGATTGTTAAGTTCACATCCGTGCGTGTTCTTTTATCGATGGTATCTGTTAATAACCCTACACCATCATCAAATGGATGCAATAACAGCTTTTTTGAATGGTGAGCTTAACGAAGAAGTATATATGGAACAGCCTCTGGGGTTTGAAGAAGGTTATCCTTCACGCATTTTATATCTGTTAAAAATTCACGATACGGTTTGATGAAAGCACCGAGACAGTGGTATGCAGCAATTGATGATTATTCTGTCGTCAACTGGGCACGAAATGATACTCGGCAGACTACTGTATGTATTTGCCGCCATAAAGGTAACAATTTACTGTTGGTTGCGCCACATCTGGATGAACTTCTAGTTGCTTGCAGTTACGTGGAAACTTTACAAAGTACGAAGCAGGAACTGTCCAGAAAGCTCCGACTGAAGGATCTCGGACAGTCTCACGTCATCCTTGGAATGGACATTGTACGTAATCTTTGTACGGGTACGCTAACTCTTTGCCAGTTACGGTACGCATAAAAGGTTATCGAACACTTCGGAATGGGTTCATTGAAAGGATCTTTTGCACCGGTGCACACAGGTGTTGACTTAACTATACCAAGTGGTCTGTGTCATGAGCCATACCGAGAGTCTATAGGAGCATTGATGTATTTGATGAAAGACACGCAGCTTGATATTGCTTTTTCTGTTGGAAAATTGATTAAGCACGTGCAAAGTCCGGGAAAGATCCATTGGAATTCTGTGAAAAGATTGTTGTAGTATGTTGTTCAAATGAAGCAATTTTGTCGAAGTTATGGAGGTACGCAGTCATCTCTTATCCCGGTGGTTTATGTGGATGAAGATTGGAATGGGGACCAGTACTCATGGCAGTCTATGAGTGATTTTATTGTGATGATGGGAGGTGCATCAATCTCTTTGTTTGCATGTCAGCAAGGAGTTGTGGAATTATCATCAACTGAATCTGAATACATAATCTTGTGTGTGCGGGTGATAAATACATCATATGGGTAAGGCGTCTCGTAATTTATATCTTCCATTTCCCCCGAATTGAAGAGCCAGCGGTAATGATGACGTATAACCAAGGTGGAATGAAGTTGGCCAGTAATGCATCCGTACCACGTAGAACGAAGCACATTGATGAGAGGTACCATTTCACTCGGAAATCTGTGTATGAAGGAAACATGTGATTGAATTACTGTCCAACTGAATACATGACAGCCAACATGCTTACGAAAGTACTTGGACGAGTGAAGTTAGCCCACACCTCATTTATATTGACACCAGGTCATATGCTGACCTTGGCAGCTTCAAAAATATAATCATATTGCCAGCAGAACATATTAAAATAAATATGTTTAGACTGTCATACATTTATCCAAAAATCAACGAAACTTGTACAATTACTAATTGTACAGGTTTCGTTTATTTCCATATCAATATCAAGATGGACAATTTATCCATATGTAAAATCTTCTAGTAGAATATTTAACTTGTGGATGAATTTTCGATCTTGATGATCTGAATTATGGTGTGCAATCACGAGATTTTCACTGTTTCTTTTCAGAAAGAAACGATTATTGTCAGAAAGAAACATTTCTTTCTTAATAGCTTTTCGATTTTGTGTTCCAAAATTTTCCCTCTTGTCACCTTCTTTCCTCGCCAAATGCCAACGCCAAATACCGAAGATGTTTTTTCAACATGGACAATCTACTGCAACTAATTGATATCGAAATAATGAATGTGGAAGTGGGAATAGACGGGAATGGTGAAGTATCTACTTTCCCAGGTGTCTCGTTGCGTCGATATTAGATTGTATAATTGAAAATGTATTCAACAGGAACATGGAAAATAGAAACATAGATCAACAAGAAAAATTTGGACCATGCAGTTATGAATCTTCAGATGTATATGTCAACATAGACTTTAATCACGATGCAGACATGAAGTTTCAACTTGAGTTGATAGTGAGGGGGTCACAAAATATTGAATCAAAACTAACGTCAATATCTCAAGATCCAACTTTACCCATGTTACGAGATCTTATTTCAATTTTCATTAGTCCAGAAGGATTATTCATCCAACTAACTCCAACATATCCATGTTTACAGAATCTCACATCATCCGATTGGTATCGTTGGTTTTCTGTCTGTCTCATAATGTCTAAAGACACACAATCATGGGGATTAGTCAATGAAAATTCCGAAAATAAGTCCTCATTTTATTATCCGGTTCATCAAATATTATTTAGTAAAAATTTCTCGTCAATGTTCGATCGTACGAATTTATCCATCACATAGTTTTTCAGGGATTGAATCTGTACATCCAGCAAGTTTCAATTGCACAAGGCATATTAATCGTTTTGAGGAATGTATAGTTGAGACAGGTGTAAACTTTTCGAGACATGATGCGGTGATCGTGATAGATGATCTTGCTGACCGGTCACAGGCTTCAAATAATGCAATTGAAACTCACTTCAATCCTGCCAAGGAGGCCTTGGTACATCTTGTGCGAAACTAGATTTTGCAGTAGACGATTGTGCAATATGTCTAGGTTCGCGATACAAAGGAAAGGGGAGAGTGCAAGTGCTTGCGCTAAAAACTTTGTTCAATATCACGGATAGTGGAGGAAATCCAGGTACGGTTCTTTTAGATCCGTGATATATCTTTGAGCCTGTTATATCATCTTTTTTGAAATCCAAAATCTCAAATTACGGCACAAACATATATGTTCTGGAAACGGTTCAAAATTATTCTCCCTGATTCAACCCACGAGGTCCCTGAAATTAAGACCAAATTTTTTTTACTGATCATTACTCAACAAATCTACCAGCAGAAGGATCATTACAGCTTTCTGAATTTTGTACGTCGTTTTGAACTGATGGATCCCAGTGTGCATTAGAAGCTAAATGTTCCATTTTTGACCGTGATGTATTGCAACTGTTGTAAGATAGGGCGGTAATATAAAGTGTGGGGTTACGATAGTTTCTGCTAACAGACGTCATAAATTTGATAATTGGCACATTGTACACGCTCCAATTCACCAATCTGGAAAAGTTCCTGCTCCTGAATTGATCACAATCTGTGGTGATGTTTTAATTGAGCAATTATTCACACCAAATAATCACAACTTGATTTGTAGACCTAGAAGATATGATTTCCAAAGTTTGTTATCACTTCGATTAGGGGTGGCTACTCCAACAGTTCCACTGTACGTCCTGAGAATAATGGACCCAGTGGGTCCGTTATTCGCAGGACGTTCAGTTTCAAGTCATATATTTTAAACTGAGATTTCTCATTATTTACAAGCACTTGCAAACAGGAGAGTAGGTAATCTTTCAGAAGCAGAAAAGAGTCATTTACGCGGTAAACTTAAAAAAGTAAGCAAAAACGGATTGATGGGAATATGTGAAGAGAGCTATCTGAGTAGATCTGGAATTAAACCAGATTTTGTTGAAAGATTTATTGATTCTTTTGTCATACTATGACACAAGAATCAATAATTCTCCTAGTAGGAGTAGAAATGATGTCACAAAACGAACGATTATTTGGGAGTGTCTTTGGTGCATAGATGATGACACCACGAAAATCCGAAAATGTTGTGATGTCCATCGGTCATCAAAATGAACCCGTTATTTTACAACTATTGCCAAAATGTTTACACAAACTATCATGTGCTACAATATCATTTACAGCTCTATGTGAAGTTCGATTAGTGGTCCATTCTGACCGTTCATGGTTTGGTACGTCACCTCGTGCTGTTTGCTCAGTTATTGATTCATTTGGTCCGAAGATCTTTTCTGTTGACGGAAGTACTCCATTGAAACTACAGAAACGTGTCAGAACATGTTTTGATAAACTTGTTACATCTAAAAATGATGCATCAAATAGTCAAGAAGTGAATGCACAGCAATTTCCAAAAGAATTGGAGGTTTTTGCAGTATAGTTGAAAATAAAATCAAGTAGTACAATAGCATATGGAGTGATTGATCTTGGAACGACCTACAGCTCGGACCAAGATTTCAACGAGTACAACCTGGGGATCAAGTCGTAACAAGCCTAAAATTTCCGCCAGAACATGTTGAATAATATCGACATCATGTCGTGGCTTTACGGTATCAAAGGGTTCTGTATGTTGTTAGTACTACAACAAAAATTGAATGTAGTCTTTTTATTAAATTTTCAACCGCAGAACTTGAAGAATACATTCCTAGAATCAAAGCGTCAATTTACTCATTGATCCCGCGGATGTATGATTTTTATTCTTTAATTTCAGAAAACATCCCATCAAACTTGAAAGATTTTGGTCATGCAATCGAGAGAGAAAGTTTAATTCAAATAATTAGACTGTGGAGGGCATTTGTATCGTCTACGAAAGGCGGGGATGCACTTCGGGGACGACCTCATCGTATCAAATTTATACCTGCAGTGGCGTATACATGGAATACTTCCATGAAAAATGTTGACCTCCTTCATTAATTCTTTCATCTACAATGTCTTCTTCATCAAAGATGATATGCACCAATCCCTCGTTTTCAAATTTTTCCAGATGCTTAGACAAATACGCATCGCGTTTGGCAGTTGGCAGTTGCACAAGCTGAGGTATAACATAATTGGCATATAGAGGTGGTGGGAGGAATCAGATCTGCAGAAGATGGTAGAAACCATGCAAAAAAGTGTTGCGTACTCAATCATTCCAGAGGATTTGGGATGAGGTCATGGTTATTCTATTAGATCTGGCTGGAAGACCTCCAATTTGAACTGTTGCAGATAGACCAGACGAGGATCCTGTGTCATTGCAAATCCTTTACTTCAGAGAGAACCTCCAGTAAATAAGAAGTAGAATAGCGAGAGCCAATACTGGGGAACGTCTTTTAATCAGGCTAAATCATAATCTTCGTCATAATCTGGTACCGATAAAGAAGAAACGATTTTGTATTGTATGTTCAAAACATCAACCAACAGAAGAGAAAAAGACGGATATGCGAGGTATGCAAGGAAAAAAAGTCATCTGTGAAGTTTGTACTGCTCCAATTTGTCGATACACTTTGTTCAGTGGGACAGCATGTTTTGATATTTATCACAATGCCAACCCTTGTGTTCACACCCCGACAAATAGTAATGACACCAATTCGCAGTCATACTCCTCGTCTGCATAATTCTACTGACAGCACAGATGATGATATAATCGGGAATGGTCATGTAAATTGATTTCAAAATACAACAGAACTTGTTGTGCCTTCAGGACCTCTAAATATGGCTCATTGTAGTGGAATTGCTACTATGTCTGAATCATACTGTGCAGATAAACGATTTTCTGATGGTCAACAAGCAACCGTTCAACAACAAACTGAAAATGGACTTTGTAGGAACTATGTACCTAAACGGACAGCTAGACACTCGATTTCAAATAATCAGCCACCTTCAAGTGTCACCCCTGCAATCATCTCGATGCCTATTATCTCAACGAGACATTCAATGGATTTATCTGTCTTCATTTATTCTTTACTATCCCCGAATTTTTGTAAATGCTCATTTTCTGAGCATATAGATAGCATCCATATTAAATATTGGAAAATTGTAATTTCATTAAAAACAAATTTAAAATATGGACTGGCGTTCATATTAAGATTTTATATGTTTAGCAGTCCATATCGTCCCAGAGAGCAATTAAATGAGGCATTATGTCATGTTGAAATGAAACGAAATTTGGACCCAAACATTTGTCAGGTTAGTTCTTCAAGTCGCCTACATATCCAATAAATGAGAATTTCTCCTGTCAGTTTAAGCCAATGACAATAGTCTTGACTGACACGTTACAAGTTTATTCACCTTTTAACAATTAAAAACTAATAAAAACATCAACATACGAAGAGATATCCAAGAGTTTGTTCTCTCTCTCTCTCCATCATTCCTGCCACATCACAGGTTATGGGCCCTTATACGTAACCTACAAAAACACTTGCACACTGCTACAATAACATATTATTTTTCATAATATCAAATATAATCGAATTATCGCCTGCTATAACAATAACATACCACCTCAAAAGTAACAATCCCTCATTATATACCCTACCGATCATTCATTACCATCGCATCTCATTCCACGGGTAAAATTATCCCACATCAAGATAATATCACGGCATTATCACATATCATACCAATAATATCCCATCTCGAAGACAACCATTTATCAAAATACTAATTAAACACCATTAATGATAATCAAATATACTTCCACACATTAACCTCGTCATATTATTACACATCATTAATATATCATATTATATACACACATACCAAAAACAAATTTATATATATACATACATCCAAACAATCAGAACGATTCACATAATTACGCTAATCAATACATAACATATCCCAATTGCTTTTTACATAGATATATATAAACAATATCACAAAACGCTGACCACATACCTATACAAAACCTGATACAAATGCCATCCCAAATGCCATTTCATCAACCAACTATCCCCACCTTGGACAAAGACAACATGGCCCATATTATGTTATGTTATCCAGAACTCCGGGGACCCTGGCTTTTAGCTATTCGATGTGAGGAAGAGACATTCCAAGTAGCTAACCATATCTAGAATATCAACTACGCATTCGACCAGAACAATCACCGATCTGTGACTTTACTTACCAGTGTCATCCTGGCCTCCCTACCATCTGACAGCGCTACTACGGTCATAACACCAGGCACCCCAATCAATCCATGCCTAATTATCACTAGAGTACAACAAAAACTCCTCAAAAGAACCCCTGCCGATCACGACTCACTCGAAATGCAGGTCTTTGGCACCATCACCAACAACTACGACAATTATGACAACTACTTCAAAGTGCATGATCAACTACGACCATTGATGATCGCTTCCCATTTCCCCGATATTGATTAGAAAGCCACCACCGTCGAGTTTATTTTAAAAGGGATACGGCAGCACCCATCATATACATAGCTCACATCACTATGGCTTACCAACATCCCTAGATCTATCCAAGCACTTCAAAACATGATAACTTCAATAGAAACAACAACCACTACTACCATAAAACAGCAAAAATGATATCACCTGACACTGAACCCCCCCAGAATCTTCACCGACTACTAAAATACCCAGACGCGGACAAATGTTCCATCACCCACGATGAGTAAATTAACCAATTAAACAAAAAGAATGTCATCGATTGGACAAAAGACTAGATAACTTCATTACAATTAATACGTAAGTCAAAACCAATGTCACTAACGATGACATACCGTTATAAAAGAGACAACAATGGAACAGAAATTCTCGAAAAGCACGAGGTGCTGTCCGTAGAGACTTAATGAAACCTTCAATTCATTATAATCCAGATCACACAAGTGCATATTCAGCAGAAAAATCATCTTCAAGACTGTTTTCGCGCACACTCGATACCACAGTAACCTTATTTGTCAGGTCGATATTTCCTCTTCTTTTACCCATGAACACCATGACCCTAATCACACCGTCTACGTGAAACAGATCCTCCTTTCTAATAATTCTTTCGCATACCCCAACTGCACATATGGAAAACTACGAATGAATCTTTATGGTTCCAAACCCGCGTGCCACATTTACCTCAGCGGATTACATACTCGCCTTACCCCCGCGAATTATATACAATCTCAAGCGGACTCTGGCATTTATTACAAACATACCGCGAACGGAACGATAATTATATCCATATCAATCGACGACTTCTCAGTCACAGCCCCGAATTAAAACGACATAAACGCATTTCTAGAACATTTAAAGCAAAAATACTCAGTGAAAAACCTCGGCAAACCATCAACATTCTTAGGTTGGTCCGTCACACACAAACTGAATGGGGACATAAATCGTTCCGAACCTAATCTCATCCAAAAGTTAGCTACTGAACTGAACCTGCAACAATAAAATGGCCGTTCCCCCCCCCCCCCCCCTTCCGCACAAACCCGATTACAATAATGAGAGCAAAGTCCCCCTCAATGAAGAAAAGGAGCTGCTATACATGTCCTGCATGGGATATCTCCGATATCTAGCAGACGGTACTCGTTATGACATAGCATTAGCAACAGGTCGACTACCCAGATTCATAATGAAACCAACATCAAACCACCTCCAGCTACTGACTCACCTATTCAGATACCTCAACAATACAGCTCATCACGGAATCATTTTCAACAAATCAATAAACAGTCCTCTCATGTCTTTTTCGGATTCGGACTTTGCCGATCTGTCGTTCCACCTTAGCCTACATACATACCTCATATCATATGAGGTATGTATGGAGGCTACCATGATGATATGCCCGTTCACTGGTTGGCATTCAGGCAGCAAACAATTTCCCTTAGTACCTTTGAGTCCGAATACGTCGCAGCCTCACAGGCACTCCAAGATACAATTTGGTTAAGACGACTGCTAAAAGACTTCAACCGATACTCCCAATTAGATCTGTCATCATTCTATATTGACAACAACGGAGTAATCGACATAGCCAAGAACACAGGGAAACCCAAAAGAAGAAAACGCATCGACATTAAATTGCACCACATCCAACACCGTATTAACCATTCTACCATAGTTATTAATAGAGTATCAACAACTGACAACATTTCCGACATACTCTCCAAACCACTCCATCCAGTCAGACACAAATTTCTCATAAATGCCATAAACAACCCTGCTCCACATTCTTCCAACACGAAATAACAATACCCAAAATCATGGAGGAGTGTGAGAATTTCTCCATACTGCCGACATCTCCATACTGCTTTCACATATTATTATTCCACCTACAAATCATTACCCTTCACCCGCAATGTATCGGACCCCACAAATATCATTCGTCACATACATAGACAGTCCACTAATATCATATCACCACAAATCCCACCTTTCCATAATCATATATTCGATTTCCACATTATCACATTGAATTTTTACAAATACTTTTTATTATCTTTTTCCTTTTTTCATATCTTTTTTGTGTGTTGTTGTATTGTTGTCTTACATATATTTTTCTTTCTCTTGTGAGGCTTTCTCCTGTCAGTCTAAGCTAATGACAACAGACTTTACTGACACGTTATACGTTTATTCACCTTTCAACAATTGAACACTATTAAAAGCATCAACACACGAAGAGAGAGCCAAGAATTTGTTCTCTTTTTCTTCATCGCTATTGACACATCACACAATATACATCAATTCAGAGTTCCAAGCCGACCAAAGAAATTTTATGTACATCTCAAAATCAACTATGGACAGCAGTCCATATTAATAAATCGTGTGGGTTAGAGAAATTTGAAGAAGGTTGCGGACTTCGGATTAGCGAGTGATGGTTGAACGTTTTGCATCGTTGAACGTTTGACATGAGAAATTTGTTTGGTAATTCTATTATTTTATTTTTCAAACCCTTTCTCCGAGAGGGTGCGTTGTGTTTGCCCGCCACAGGTGCCGGAAAATCTAGGTGCTTACACCTCGCCCTCGATTTTTCGGGAATGAGTTGATTGATTTTTATCTTTTATGTTATTGATTGATTTTTTGACACTAGTGAACTCTATAGTGAGACGCAGCTACATGTATTTTTGGGTATAAATAGCACATCAAAAAATGTGTCTACAAAACATTTAAATGATCACGACTTTGGCAACACGAGTATCTTATAATACTACACCCAGTTACTGTGATTGTAATCACAATAATTAGGAATCAGTTTCCCTCCCTATTACACATGAATTAATGTGATTAACATTAATTTTGAATTAACATTAAATAAGGTAGAAATTAATTTAATATGAATCATATTAAACCAAATCCGATTTAATGTGACAAAATCAAATATATTTTACTGAATCCCAGGAACCGCTTCTCCTTCAAAGTGATCCTTAAACTCCTTGATAATCTCTTGTAAATGTGGAAACAACTGTCGCTCTTCTTAAAGTCCGTTCAAGTTCTTTGTCATATCAGTCTGGATCATAGCCTTTCGAGCATATGTGAAGCCCTCCTGATCGTGTATGTAAACACCTCTCGAACTGATTCCGATGCACAGTCTGAATGGAAAAGTTATTTAGTGGGTCACGACAAGCTGCAGTCATGAAGGCCATGCGATTCATAGTCGCATGGCCTTCTTGAATGTAGCTTGTCTTGACTCACGAAATAATGCCGGGAATTTGTCCACTGCTTTAGTTGGAAGGTTCTTCGCTCCTTTCGCTTCGTGCTTATCAATCATATACTTCAATATACGTGCCTTCTGCACCCTGCTAAAAACTTTATCTGGGTTCTTTCGTTTCGGTGTAGATTCATCTAATTATATGATTTGAGGCGTGTCACTGTTAATGAGGTTTATGTGAAGTTGTTTGCCGTCGTGGTTCCGTGTATCACGTCTCCTATGTCATTATTATTTCAGTTTCGCAGTTGTTGTTGTTTTGAGGAACGCTTAAATGACCAAACAATAGGGGATGAGTTGAGAGACATGTTTAATGTGTTTTAGACAGTTTCGTGACGTTGTTGAGAGTTGTGCAACAAATGTGGAGAAAGTGTGCGTCTCCGGTCTGTTATGTTTTTGGGTATCTAAATCACTTTGTGATCGGCTGTACGCTGATTAAAAGTTCGTTAAATTTGTACAGGGCAATTGTACAACCGACGCCGGCCGCCACTTAATAGTGAACGCTTGACAACTAGTACACATTGTACGTATTTAGAGAAGGTTTTCTAGATACAAGGACACTGTTAACACTATTTGGATCACAATTCTGATCTGATCTGATCAACACAATTTAATGTGA
The DNA here is from genome assembly GCA_032358235.1 of Odonthalia washingtoniensis. Lineage (NCBI taxonomy): Eukaryota > Rhodophyta > Florideophyceae > Ceramiales > Rhodomelaceae > Odonthalia > Odonthalia washingtoniensis. The sequence goes on along the minus strand of JAULBU010048361.1, from coordinate 5,722 downwards.
TTAACATTATTTCCGTGATGACATTTATTAACATTAATTAAGTGTTCACATTAAATACAGTAACTGCGTGTACATAATTGGAAGCACAAAGACCTTGCGTGTCATATTATCCGTTCTTTTTGCATATGACTGGTTGACTTCTTGAGATAAACTTAGGGATCCATTAAAAGAAGCAAATTAAATAATAAACCACACTTATGACTCATGTAGTGTATCCGTGTCTTGTACCATGTCTAGATTGTCTTTTCTTTATTTCCTGATAGATTAAATCAAATGAATAAAAGAATCTCATACATTATGCTTTAATGAATTCGCATGTGCCACATGCGAATTCATTAAAGCAAAATACATATAAGAAAAATTTGATCTAAACCCGAAGCCTGGACATAAATCGAAGATATCCTTCTCATATCTATAATCTACATCATATATCTGCAATTCAAGCCTTATTTCCATATAGCCATAAACCACCTCAAGGGCCGCTCACGGTTCCACTTCACCCTTATCTCTTATGAGACATAGTTTGTGTGGAATTAGTACAAATATAGTGCACTTGAATGCATTAATGTTCCAACCTGTTCTCCTTTTTGTTACTAGAATTACCTCCTTTTTCGTCCAAAACATTTTACATGCCCTATTTTGTACAGAATTCTTCACCTTTACGGAACGATTATGTTCCGTAACTATATCATTATATCATATGCCTTCCTTTATGTTATAATTTTGTCCTCCGTTTCAGTGAAATGTTTTTAAGTTCCCTCTTTTCGCTCCACATTTAGCACGATTTGACTAATATGCTATCTTGACATCCCTAATTTTTCCCATCTATGTCTCCTAGGGACGTAATATCCCTCTGATGTTACATCTTACAACCACAAAAACATTGATCCATGTACATTAAAATAAAACCACACTTGAGCTTTCACTGAGCTTCACTTTGCTACTTCACACCAGTTAATTAATATACCTCGCATGGATGGGAATATTCCTCCGTAGCGCTACATGTCTCGCATCTTTTTTTCACGGTATCGCAGCCCTCAATAGTATCCAGTTCGAATCTCAAACCACACATCGGTCAGTATCACTTACTCAACTTCAAACCAGATTATTTCCTTTACAAAATATTTCCCAGTTTCACAATTACTTCAAGAAGGTAGCACACTTTTTTAACCAACCCATGTCCACTTTACATGTCATTAGCCACACGTCGGAGATGAAACTGAAGCAATTATTGGTAATTTTAATATAGAACTACAATCAAAGGGCAATGTGACTCCCATATATCTGTCATTTTCTACGTTTAAAATGGCCAATCAAATCTCGCATCCCTACTCACCTTATTCAAACACTAAACCTGCATTGAGAAATAGAATATCCCATGCAATACCATCTCCCAAAACATCAACATGCGTCATTTCCGGCCTTATCACCAAATCAATTCAAAATAATACTCACCCCGTATGACCAACAGGGTACTACCATGTAGCATAAATAGTGAGTCGAACATTATTCGACTCAATACTTATCCCACCTACAAATTCCAAATAATATATTGAAAATTTGAAGAAAGGTCGAATATTTATTCGACCTTACTTCAAACTTTCTCAGTTCTTGTTCTCTGAAATTTAGTACCAGCCATTGTACTACCTTCTATGCCTCCTGTACCTTCTATACTTCCCCTAACTTGCTCCGTCAATTCTCAAAACAGCTCTAATTGCTCCTTTCTGACCATCTTGTCTCATTTCTTTTTCGCCATTTATCAACTTCGGCTGCACTCTACCTCCCATCATCGAAATCTCAACACCAGCAACTATTTCATCAAAATATTTGTCAACTCTGCTCATCAAACGTCCTCCATCCTCCCTTTTCATAATTTCTTTCTCACCCCCCCCCCCCCCCCCCCCCCTCTCGACAATTTACAGGATCAGCCTCATCCGAAACAAAACGACTCCATTATCAAACTTCAACCATTTGTAACGCGGGCAGTATGCGACCATCGTCCTTAACAAACATAAGTAACTCTCCTCCAATATCTTTCTAATCAATCATGTACTCTGAGCTCCCATTACTCTATCCCAGCTCAGTGCGCTCTTTTTTCTTCACCTACGCTACCAGCCATCAGCCATCCAACACCAAACTATTCCGAATCCCACCGTAGCAGCAGCCTTCCCTTCCCCTCCCCATGTCGTCCCTCGTGGGGCGTCATCACATATTCCCACCGATTCTCTTGGAAGTAAACATCGTCGCTTTCCACAACCAAGTTTGGGCGATGCTGTTCATCTATGCTAAAAAATCAGGATTAGCACCAATGACTAACGCTGAACGTCCAACGAATCAACAGGTGTCATTCTGAAATTGATCATTATGGCCATCCTTCCCGGGGCATCATTCCAAAGCTCCAACACTACCATTGGATTACGTCAAAAATATTAAGTTGCACACGTGTCACTTCTTTTGTGAACGGATGTCATTCGGTTGTTGATGATGTTGATATAGGGTTTTTTGTAATGGTAATGTTGTTTCGATACACGTGTTTATTTCGTGTTGGCAATCACGTTGGCACTCAACCGACGACGAAACAGTGTATTCAAAAGCGTTGTTGGCAAGCCGGGTTTGTGGGGTGGGTAAGGAAAAACACACGTGTCGCAATCATTGGGTTGTCAACCGTCCACATCATCATCACACATCGTCATCACCAAGACGATCGTGTGCCCTTACCTCCAACCGAAATTCTCTATTTGTCGGTTAAAATTTCTACCCCCCTCTCTTTTTTGCCGTCTCTTGCTCCGCACCCAATTTCAACCCCATCAACTCAATAATAACATGTCATTTACCTCCTTATCATTTACCTCCTTGTCCTCCTCGCCGTCCTTCACTTCCTCACAACCCCCATCCTCTCTCATCCCTATCCCCATCCCCATCCCCTATCACACATCCCCATTGTCATGTCGTCGTCCGTCTACGGCGTAGTCGTCGGTACGAAGAGAGGTCGTTCCGAAATGGCTATGTGTTACGATTATCCCACAATTGCTCCGAAGCGCCCTCGTAAATTCATCACCCCTTCATCCGTCCCCATCGCAGTGCAATCCCCGTCCTCTAACCATAACCATCACGCATCATTGTTTCTACCACCAACCATCATCCTTTCACAGCAACCAACACACCTAAGTCATCACTACCTTGACACTCAACCTCCTACTATGCTTCCGCCCACCGCTACCACCCAAACTCAATCTCATATGTATGCGCAAACCCATCCCCATCCCCATCCCCATCCTCAACATCAACATCAACATCAGCTTCATTTGCCACCGCTACCGCAACCACCGCAACTCCAATCACGCTCAATCCATCCATCGTCGTCTTCCTCCATCCCGTTTGAACTGAATCACACGCCCATTCACTCAGAACCTGTCAGTGGCGAACGGAGATTACGTGACGATGTGAACAATAGTTTTTCCAATCACCAAGCTGGTACCACTCACACATGGACCAATGACTCGCTAGTGCGTGTTCTCACGCATGAGATTGAAGACATGTGTTTTTCAAATCACCAAGCCCTCACCAATCTTAATGCCAACAACCTTTTGCCTAATAATAATGATAATAACAATGATAATAACTATAATAATAATAATAATAATAATAATAATAATAATAATAATAATAATAATAATAATAATAATAATAATAATAATAATAACTTATTATTATTATTATTATAATTATAATAATGTTATAATAATTATAATAATTATAATAATTATATATTAATACTAATATTAATATTAATATTAATTAATAATGATAATTTTAGAATACAGATTTATTATTATATTATCATATTTCATATTAAAAAATATTGATGTATGTTCTCTCTTTTCCCGAAAGTATTTTTGGAACGAAAGGTATGATATAACCCGCTCGATTTAAGGCCCACATTTGAGGTAATTTTTTTAGCCGTCCTATACCGCTGATTGGCCACAGAGGTATTTCGTTGTAATCTGCAGTGTATATTGCCGTATAGTTTCAAAGGAAGTACACCGCAGCGTACACCGCAGCGTAAACGGCTACGGTAGGAAATTAAAAATTGGGTACGTTCGGTCCATGCTACGTGGCTTCGAAAACGTTCAAAAGTGTACGCATTAATAAAATAAAGTCGTATGGAAAACATTTAAAATTTCGCGGTAAAAACGGCACAGGTGTGTTGTCACCACCGTTGAAAGACAAAAAACTAATTAAAATAGCGGACCGTGGTTTGGAAACTAGTAAGTGCATAACAGGCAAACAGTTAAAAATGGCGAACTTCTGTATTTTGTATTAACGAATAGAAAAAAATCAACTTGCGATGGCAACCTTGGACGAGATATTAGTGGAAAGTCGCTCGAAAGGGGATATTCTTGTAGATGTGGATGGAAATCCTCTTCCGCGTATTCGCACAACCGCGCGCCTTTCCACCCCGTCCTGCAACAAATTCAAGAAAAATCTAGAAGTAGAAGAATAAGAAGATGTATCAAGTGAAGAAGACGAAAGCGAAAAAGTGGAATGTGGAAAAGCTGAAAAGAAGGGGAATGAAAAGATACTGGAAGGTGAAGAGATTAAGTGATTGTTGAACTACTCCTCGTCGTCAGATGACGAGGAGGACGTTGAGAAATAGGAAAAGAAGATCGAGAATATCCGGAAGGCGAGGAAAATAAGTCGCCGGGTGTTCAAAAAGAAACAATTTTCGAAATGTGATATTCATATTTTGGCTTTTTTCGTTAAGATGACGGATGTTCAAATGTATGTGAGGATGTACATGAAGAAGTAAAGCGCATGTAATTGTTTTATTGTTCTTATTGTTGTTTGCGTTTTGAATAATAATGGATTTTGTATATTACTTTTTTTGGGTAGTGACAGACTGGATCACGTTCAGGTGGTTCTTGTAGGCGTGGGATGTTGATGCGTGGGTGGCTGTGTTGAATCAATGAAGTGACGGTATGGTATGCTTTAGTCCATGATACTTTTTACCATAAAATGAGCACCGTTTGTAAATGTATCGCTGCAACGTTTCATGGCATTGCTGCTGTGGTTTCGATAGTAATATGTCTTGAAGATTTTCAAAAAGGTTATCAAGTCTCAAAAATCAGGCATTGAAACTCCAGCCGTTTCCGATGACAAGAAGTGCGGAAAAGAAACTCTTCATTTTTAATTAATTCATTTAATCAGGTATGATCTATAACTTGGTTTTTCCTATGCTGCAAACTGTACATATCGCGATGAATCATGTATTTCATTAAGCGGTAATATCTGTGAGAATAAAAATGTACACTTGTTTTTTTATTGCATTTCTGAACACACGAACGTAGTATATCTGGGGTAAATAGTTCCCTTACTTGCCCTTGTGCATCTCCATAGATTTCAAACATATTTTCCAGTGCCATCATGGGAAACAGTATTTACTTGGATATAAACTATTAAATGATAACAAAGTTTGTTAAACGATATTTATGACATGTCAAATTGCTTCAAAACATTTCGAGCGCATCATGCAATGGGTAGAAGTAATGAACAGTAATGATGATAATGCACCTTGAAAGCATCCTCGTCATATTGTTACTGCTCATTACCCATGGATTTTCAGGCATTTGTTGCGCATAATTAATTCTTAAATGCATTTTGTCTTTCCATCATCATTCCAATCCAGCGACATATATATCACTACATCTCACGGGGAAATGTT
>JAULBU010048350.1:0-13296 GCA_032358235.1 Odonthalia washingtoniensis | reverse complement strand
TTGATGTTCTCATAATGATACATCACGGTATTCAAAGAGGGTTTGTTGATCATATTAATCGCTACCGTTATTTTCATTTCTTGATTTATGTGGTAACGATGTTTGTGTGGCGGAAGAGATAGTTGACGACCAAAATAAACGATAAGGGATCCAATGCATAAAACTTCGAAGAACAGAACGGAAAGAAGGAAAAATCTTTAACATGGTATGGAAGATAGTTAGTTTTTGCAAAGCTCCTGCATCATCACATAATTTACTATTGCACATACCGCATATAATAATGTAGGAAACTTACAAAGAAGGTTTTGTACCATTATTTTGAAGTACGTCTGTAGTTGAGAAACATCACAAAATTTTGAAAAAGATGGTATGTCTTGAGTGATATATTATCCAGAACGAGGATGTGACAAGAAGTGTGTGAGAATTGTGCGAAAAATAAAACGCGAAAATGTTATGACAACCATCTGAAAGGTGGGTACTGCACAAAACTTTTTATATACTATGGAAATCAGGACAATTGTAACAGCCAACAGACATGGTATATAAATTAAAAACTATCAGAAATTTTAATGTATATATTAGTAATACTATGATTTTTGTAATGAGATGCCAAAATTCATAATTTTGAACTGGATAAATCTTTTTTTATCTCTTGTACTTCTTCTGGTTTCTAATCAAGTTCCATCGTCATTACATTCATAAATGATTAGCAGATGACATAAGAAACAAAAACAAAAGAACAAATCGATGAGCTACCACGGACGCTGAAACGGGTACTAGTTGCCTCATTGGTAATGTTTTAACAGGGCGAGAGTGAATAGAAATTATCTTGAATATCACAATTACGTCTTTCTTCATAATTTAATTAAATACCAACATAACTTTATTATAACTACAACACCCCAATAACAGCCGCAATACAACAGAAACAGTACGCTCATTTTTTCGTAGTCATTCAGTAAAAGACACAGAAAGGAATATTATGTCATGTTCTTACAACGCACAATATGAACAATAAGACGAGCAGTGACTGGAATTTTATAGCCAGAAGCGGAAATTGAAATATTATCATGATTGATAATTGTTTATCTTTGTGATTATGATGCTTATATTTTAGAAACAAACAGACTTCTATCATACTATGTGAACATAATACACAATCCTAAATTATAATAATAATTTATCTTTATTGTATTGTACGATAAATGGTCTCTACTCACTTTTCTATTTATGAAACTGTACAATTAAAGAAGAATCATATAATAATGAAAAATAAAAACAATGTTTAAAACAAGATCACCATGAAAATATCTAACTTAAAATATTTTGAAGAAGTAGTAATCTTCTTCAACGTCATTGTCAACATTTAAATTATTACAAATAGACTAACGTTTACTTAGTTGTCAGAAAGTAAATATAACAAAATCGTAAATATGTATACAGACATCAACATCAAAAGCATAATGTTGCTCCCAAATTATATTATTGTACCATTATTCAAAATAGTTATGTTCTATAACTTCATCAATTAGCAGGATAACTACGCCATGTTGATATTTATCATATATATCTGTTAAAATATATATTATGCATTCAGGGCTATATCTGTTATGGAAAAATGACTTTACGTCACATATTATTCAATTTACGCTTCATGTTACCTACCTTATTCACTATCTGAGCACTTTTTAGAAAGTCATTTGGAATGGTCCGTCCCATCAAACATAATGGCGAAAGTATTTCACTTTCAACCATACGTGGTGCTATTTTTGGCTGTTGTAATACTACTCTCATAATACAGTCTGTGTACAATTTTACTATTAATTTCCTGGTGCGTTCTCCTCTTTCTACTAATCCATTAGTTCACAAATATATTCCTTCCCCATTTTTTTTCATTTTAATTTCCGAGACTAACTTCATTCATTGTACAAGCGTTCACATATACCGTTATGTATATTTTTAAAACCGCCATGACATTCAATCGATACCTCCGCTTCCTTCACCGTACGCTTCTTCAATGTTCGTGTCAATTGACTAATTTTTCGAGAAACCTATTGTTCACTAGGAACATTATAATGATGAGTATATTCTACTCGTATTGCATTCCTCATCATAGCAGCACTCATTTTTACCTGGTTCGGCTGTACAATACTCAAACCATTTCGTAATATTTTCTTCATATTCCTTTATGGTATTAACACCCAAATTCACCCCTCTCTTCGGTTTTCATGTCCAACCTTTAAAAAAGGTTCCTTCAAACATTGCTTTTTAACTACTACTAAAATTAGCAATTGATTTTTCTCACCAATTTTATGCGCATACCACCTCATTTAAAAATTGCGTCACACGCAATACCTAATTCTCGACTTAATGTTCTTTGTCATACATCGCCTCCTTGCACCTCATAACATGTCTGTCTCGTTTTGATCTTGCGTGGTAACGTTGTAAACACTTGAGACATGTTTAATTCGTAGCATTACACCACACAGGGTTTCCACACCCCTCCGGTGGACGCCCACAAGGTTCATCATCTTTTTCGTCTTCATCAACCTGTACTAAGACATTAAATTATGTCATTTTTTTACATGTATTGCAACGTTTTAGTTTTCTGCTTCTTCCATTTCAGACGCCACGAGTTCTAACTCGGCATTGATATAAACAGCAGCCGTTTTCTCATCAATATAGTGACACATTTTCCATGAGTGGATATCACTCATTGATACAATCAATACACCAGTCTCCTTTCAAACAAATAATGCTCTTTCTCGTCCTAATAGAACCCTGTTTTGAAGTTTTCGTATATTTTCTAAATCAGCAGTACTATTCACACGTCCTTCATATACATTCTCATCGTAACTTCCAACATCCTGCAACTCATCATCACAACCGTCTTCATGTTCAATCAAGGGATAAAAACCCTCAATATTACCTATGCTATCCATTTTATTCCCGTTGGGACTTACTGTCCAATTGTAACTTTGCACCCCACCGTCATAATTCACTTGACATGTCCCATCTCTGTCTTACCGAAATATTTCCTGCAAACCACCTGAATACTCGTAACATAATACATCGTATGGTCCTGGATTTATTCTCGATAATAATATCTCTGTTTAATTTCCAACTTGTTCTAAATCTTCTTTTTTCCATCCACATCCCTATATTCGTAAAATTTCGATTGATTGATATTAGTTCTACAGCTGTGTTGTGAAGACCGTCATCAAACGTCAATGCTTCAACAACATCTTTCGATACTATAACATCCATCTGTCTCTCATCAACCTAATCTATAATATGCTGTATATCAATCTTAAAATGTGCATGGACCATGTTCTTTCCATCTTGAGATGCCAGGTGAACTATACCTCTTAAATTAAATCCTTGTTTTACATAAATGTGAACTCCTATTGCCGGAAAAACGTCGTTTTTGTAACATGGCGCGTTGTCTGTTATAATCAATACATTTTCACACATAGCTAATTGCTTTCGGACCCTGTACAATAAAGCTTCCAATATACTAACAGTCTCAACCAAGTCCTGACTTGTATCGTTGTGAACAACATGGTTCCCAAAACTTTCATCGAGATTATCTCTCGTCTGACTTCCTTTTCCACTTTCATCGCTCAATCTTGTTATTGAATCAACAACTCTCTTCTTTCCCTTTCCATTTCGATTCACTCTCACTTGCCATTCTTTTTCATTTTTTCATTTTCATTTTCTTGTTCAGATGTTGCCCAATAAAAAAACTGCTGTTCCATACCATTACATACCTCATTTTCCAAAGAATTGAGACCTTGACTTACTGTGTTGGATAGGCTCCAATTTCATTTTATAATCCATGAAAAGAACGAACGACGTTCCAGCCTCTTCCATCTTTGCTTCTGTCATGATATCCCCAATTCTTTTTGATTGGGCATATGTCCGTTATATATGCCCCATATACAACATCATCATGTTCCTACACTCTTTTATAACATCTTCACCATTTTGCTAGATATTGGAGACAATTTCTTTGATTTTATCAATAGCCGCATATAGAGGAAGGCTTTCGATGCAGCTAGTTTGCTGTAATTTCTTTCCCTTTTCACATAGAAGTGCAAAACTGATATCATGCAAGGCATCCATGTCATTCTCTGAAATATGAGTCACATAATTATATTTCAAAAATTCAGTAACGCCTGTGATCTTGAAATTGCCATTTTTTTGGTTTTCACTAGCTTTTACTTCCCTTTTCACCAACGCTTTCATATTTCCCATTTTTTCATAAACTAGCCCATTTTGAATATAATCTACACATGTCTGCCGTTTTAATTCCGCCTTTTCTATGGAATTTACCAGTAATACGAACAATGTTCGTCCAACTTTTCGGATTTTATGTTTCGGCATTTTTCTGTTGCATATTATCTCCACATTCTCTCAACCCTAAGTTTCCTCATCCCACGTGGTATTTTCCTTACCTCACCGTCACACTTTACCATTTTCGATCCCCAAGACATATGTTTTACATTGTCACTTCTTAAAATAAAGGATACTACATACTCAATTTCGTCATCATTGAATCATATTCTACCATGCATATTACTGGTGATACCTCCACATGCCAACAAATCGAGGCAGTCATCACGAGCTCTTTTTTTGCTACACAAAATACCCCACCTCTATATTTTTTCTGCTCACTGTTCGGACATTGCAATTTTTCCTCATGTGTGCTGAATTCAACAACTTCAATTCCCCACGTATCATCACTAAACTCGTCTACCCCTATACTAAATCGAGTTGTGTTTTCCACCATTCTATGTTCATGTATCTCATCTTCACTTGTATCGCTCTCGTCTGTTGTGTTTTTGGATTCCTTGTCCATTATTCGTTGTAACTCGATTGCTGGTAAGTATGCGAAGAGGCATGCTCGTATAATAATCTTTTTTACACTACCTTTACTTGCCTTTTCTAATACTTTTTCCATGCCATCCACCAGTTTGTTACTTGTACATTTGTCTCCCAGTAGTTCATCATAAAGACCATTTCCATCTTGCGGCAGTATTACAGACATCATTTTTCTTGAGCACCTGTCTGCAGCTTTAATCATGTTTTTAGACATTTCAACGGTAATTATCTCGCCGTTTTGTACTTCGTAAGTTTTTCTCGAATGTTTCGAAAACAAAAGCGGGTTATTCTGTTCGATTGAAATATTTTTCGTGCAGACAACGTAAACACTTTTTTCCATGCCATCTCTTCACAAATTAATTCGTGAAGATCAACATTGTATTAATTTTCTTTATCCATAGTACCATCATTGGTACCGTTTCCGGTTTCACACATTGGGAAACATTTTGTTAGAAATCGTTTCTTTCGTTCTGTAAAATTTCTGAATTGGTGCATGTTAAGCACACTACATAACTCCTATACATTACAACAATGATAACAGACTGCATGCTCCTTACCATATGAAAATGATCACTGGGACAGTTATCACACGGTTGTAATGAAAAATATTCCCTGTCTTCGATTTTTTCAACGATTTTTTCAAACGTAGGGTGGCACAGGTATTGATTGGTCTAATAGAAAGTAAATTCTTACGTTTGGAATGTATCTATTTTTAACGTTACGTCGCCGATTCATTCACCTCGTCTGAATTCTTTCATTTTTCCATTGATCCATTTTTAGCTTTTTCCGTATAATTTTCACTTTGACTAAATAATGTGTAACTAGATACAACTGATAACATTTATTTTACTGTCCTCTTACCTCTCTTCTTTGCTTTTTTCGATGATTCTGTCGAAGCTCTCACCAACCCCTTTCAGTTCTCAGCATCCACAATCTACCCTTTTCGCAGCATTTTCAACGCTGCGTTCGGTTGTTGTTTTTACACTACATTATAGAAATTATCGAATAGTTATATGTAAAGTTGACACTCACATTTCTGTGTCAATTTACTATGTTACCCCATGACCGTTGCACATAACGAATCAACATCTGTACATGACGGGAGTCGTTCTGTATCTTTGTAGGTCATCTCTATTTAGATCTGAGTTCGAGTTGTTTGAGTTCGTAACTCAGCACGTATACACTCTCTAATAAAGTACTTTTTGAGGGAAGTTTTTAATGTAATGGGTGCTGAGTTTGTTGCTGAGCTTGAAAAAAGGCTGCATTTTGAACTCAACAGACTCAGATTTCAATATGTAAAAGAGTAGTAAAATTCATTACGGAACATTTTAACCAATGAAAAAACTCTGACAGGGACGAAGAAGAATGATGTTGACAGAAAATATCCGTAACTCGAGGAAACAAGTAAACAGAATGTACAGAAAAACTGTACATTATCCTGTATTCGCAGAAAGACGCCAGAAAAACGTGGGAGAGACATATCGTAAAAAACCGAAACTACATGTAACCCTGTTACACAGTGAGCTGATTTTTATGAAGTCTGTCGTAATTAATTTCCGTACCGCCATTTTTGTACGGACTCGGTGTAAATACCGCATTTTCTATATTTTCTTCAGTAATTTGCATATTTTTCAATAACAAGTGAGGGTGGAACAATTACTTACGAGGTTGAATAACTAACATGCGAGATCGGTGTGAGAGTTGGCCAAATGATCTCCGTGGACGTAAGGAGAAAAACGACAACATCAGCCATAAATTTGTCCGGAACTCTGATTTCAGGAAATGGCAGAAGCCGGTACAATAAACTTTCCCGAATTCTTGTACAGTGACGGTCCCAGGATTGACTTCCCCTTCCCTGGTTACTCAAACAGTTGAGGAGGAATGTGGCATCTCTTCATAGCACAATAAGGAAGTTGATAATACTGTGGGGGAGGCAGGAACAATCATTAACGGAGAACATGAAGAGATTATCTTCGCATCAACGAGTATAGCAGAGTCGTCGAGAAGAGTATTCAATTCCGTTGGGGATGACAAGAAATCAGTATTCCACGATGCTGTACACGAAGAGGTGGACTGTATAAGTGAAGACACAGTTCGAAAGAGGATATTTTCACCGCATAGTATCAACAATTACAGAATGTATCGTTGCAAGGGCCATGGAGATGGCACTAATTTTGAATTCATCAATGACAATGAACTGGATAGAAATCCAAAGTCTAGTGCAGTTGCGATGAAGATGTAGGAATTGCGTAATTGGGATATTGAAAATATATCAAACAAAGAAGGTAGATATGATGGTAAAATAAATGGTGTTCATAGCGATGATAACCGGGAACGGAGGCAGAAATGCCGTAAAACAAGTACTGGGAGACCTCTCGGTTCCAAGAATAGGATAAAAGAGTCTATTATTGAGAACGAAGACATGAGGAGTGGGGCGCAGAGTACAGTAGCAGAGGCAGTAATATTGACAAAGTCGTGGATGTAACAGGTGTCAAAATTAATGCAGACAGAGGATAGGATATGGTCTGGTATCGAAGAAACATGTTGGAAAACTTATGGAATAAATCGTTCCAAATCATCTATACGATGTAAATGGGCTACTTTGTCAGTTAACAGTCAGTTTTGGGATGCATGCCATGGTCAGGTTCTTGGTATTAACCGGACACGTAATCCACAGAAAGAACAATAGGTCAAATTGACACAAGCAATTTTACAGAGTAGAAGGAGGCGGGAGAAATAAATAAATCCTTAAATCGTCATAACATTCCGGTATTTAGCAGCTGCTGAATACCTATCTACTGTGCCAAAATTTGGCGAAGTAGATGGGAACGGTGGTATAGCCATAGAAAGAAGAAATATATATCACCCCGTAATTGGTGGAACGGGTTCTATGTTGTGGAAATATTCAAAAGTTTCAACATATTCGTCTCCTGTTTTGCCTACGGCAGGATATGTGCCAATGAATAGTCCAATTGTAGGCGTGGAAGGGGATTAGGAAATGAAAAAGAAAGGATACGAGTAAATGGTATTGAAAGTTCTGGAAGTACAGGACAGAGTCAAAGGATATCAAGGTTGGAAACGGAAGAAAGAAGATGCAGCAATGTTTACGAAGTTGTAGATGGATAGTCTGCACTTACACCCGATAGCCGTCCGAGTGGTATAAGATCTACAAAAAAGTAGTTGTTGAAGAAATAAGAAATCAGAACACCATGAGTACCATATGCACATAATTTAAGAGAACAAATGAACTAATGTTATTGTTTCAGGAAGATCAAAAACGATCTGAAAAATTGGAAAGGTTGTACATGATGTTACAGATTTTACCAAAGGGTTCCGACGCCTATAATAATATAGTGCAGAAACTAGCCTCGGAAACAGAAAATATGGACATGTGAGTTATGCGAAAGTAGATGACAGTTCGGAGATGCTTGGCATGTTGGTAAACGACGTGATGTGTATGTTTTCAAATTTAATTCATCTGTTATTAATTTGGTATGGTTTTTATTGTTGATTTATACAAAAAATTATTTCAACGTAAATCTAATTCATTATCTTGTGATAAAAGATTCAAAATGATGCAGGTGTATGTAATGCAGAAGGTTGCTGTATACTTTGTGTGATAGAAATAATTTAGTACGTTGTCCAGAAATAGATAACAATAAATGTCTATATCTTTGATTTAAATATGAATCTTGTTGTTCAAATTCATCAACTTCACTTTTAGTTATTTTCTTACCATGTCACTAATTATTTGATGTTGATGATTTTCGTGGTCGCAGTTTGCGACAGAGGAAGAGGGAAGATGGGAAATGTTCGGCGATCCGGTGTAACCATGGTAACATAAAAAGTAATTGATTGTTCTTGTTATTCTTGCCGATTTTCATTTTGTACATCATTATCATTTGATAATGTAGAATATGTTTTCAAATATAATTTATCTGTTATTAATTTCGTGTATATGCTATTGTTGATTTACAGAATTCTATTTCAATTTAAATATAATTCATTATGTTGCGATGAAAATTATAAAAAGGATGCAGGTGTATGTAATGAAGAAGTTTATTGTATACTTTGTGATGGTAGCTTGTATATTATGTATAACACTAGTAAAAATATTAATGCAGAGTGTGGTGCGATGGTGTGAACAGTGACAATGGGAGAAAGGAAAGTGGTGGCGGTTGTTGTATTTGTGATGGTAACAAAGGGATACGTGAGCAGTGGTTGGGAAGAACTGATGGAATTGTGTGATGATGATCCTTACTGATATTATTATTATTATCATTATTATGGAAACGTTGAGGGTGAAGATTGGTTTGTTGTTGCGAGTGGTTAGAATGAGTATTAGGAGCAAGAGAATGAACAGGATCAGGGACAGGAACGGAAGCAGGAGCAGGGACAGGTACAGGTGTGTAATGAGGGTAGTAGTTTCGATAAAAGTGGGGGGCTCGAGAATTGACGCGATCTACGAATGAGAGAGTCATGTGGAGAGGAAGGAAGAGGTACAGGTATAACTATATCAGTAAATGGTACACTGTATGATGTAGGGTACATGGATGGTCGGACAATGAGATTGGTAGTAGAGGTAGTAGCCTACTACTATCCTTCCCCTTTACAACTATCATCTTCATCACCTCAGGCTGAGGTGATGGAGATGATAGATGTAAAGGGGAAGGAGATGAAGAACGTGGGAGGTAACATGCTCTCATGAGATTGGAGGCAGGATGAGTTGATGAGGCGGAAAGCTTAATTATATGGGCAGAAGGCGAATTTTTTTGGTTACTGAAGGCTAAAACTTTTCAAATATCCAAATGTTTACACGTTGCACGTATTACGTAAAAAAGATATGGAAAGATAAATATAATTTATAATTTAGTTATGGATACCTTTTAAATATACACATGTAGGGCTACCCGAAATTAGAGAAGTACCTTGTAATTCACGAGCTTCACAATATGCACAATTCTTGAAGATGCTCTTCACATTGCCTGTCCCTTTCTCTTTCAATTATTCAGTTTCTGATCACGTCTGATATTTGGCAAATCAGTTTGTCTTGCATGTCTGATGAGAAATCAACTCACGTCATATTGGAGAACGTAATGTTTTTGAAGGAATTATGGAAAGTGTATGGTTTGTCGTTATTATTTTTGTAAAGGTTGATATTTAAGTTTGATGTTTGGTGTAGGTGTGTAGGTAGTACTGGTGTCGGTGAATCAATTGGAATTACTACAATCGACGGACCTACATGGGCTGCATCAATTGTTCTGGGATTCTTAGTTTTACCCTGGGGATACGTTGTTCGTCTCATCTAACTGGACTGGTGACTTGGGCCAATCGATGAAAATCCCACTCAGAAGTCTAAACTGGGGAGTTACGTCGCGGTCATTACAGATCAGTTGGCTAGATTATTCTCTCCAATTGAGTTAGTGCAAGACATTATTGAAACCATTCCATACTCCGTAGTACCAACTACAATTAACATGAAAACATTTCATATTGCAATCCACTTGCAATACAATTATCACAACCACTAGCATAATACCCTAAATACGCAAAAAATAGTTGCCTACATGTAATATGACCGGATGTTTTGAGCCATTAGTTGATTGAAGATGATGTAAGGGCTGTTGATTAAATCATCGGTATCTTAACTTTAATATTTTCTCCAAGTTGGGATACCCTCTAGTAAATAAGAATTTGGGGTTAGAACAATTTTTTAAGTCTTCTAATGTTGACGTCTGGATTCGTCATAGGTATGTGAAGCTGTGAAAATGAAACTGAGGAGTTGTGTAATTCGAGCTAGATGTTGAATTCGGTTCAATGAGGGTTCTGAGGAGATCGCGTTTATATCAGAGTAAGGGTGACAAAGAGAAAATTTGGTTAGTTGGAAGGTTGGAAGAAGGCTAAATAAGCATGGTGCAAGATTTGGAGAACAGAGGTGCTCTGTAGAAACCTGGAGGTGAGTGCAATACAAGGGAAAAGCTTGTTGATGGGTGATAACAAGCTGACGACGACGAACGCTCATCAGAAAAATAGTTTTAACAATGTAATGCAACTCCAAGTGGAGATACATCTATCTGTTATACCAGATAAAACAGATACTTCAATTAATCAAGGCTTTACCAAGACAGGTGAGGACGAAGAAAGGGTTTAAGACGTAAAAGGAAGGAACATCCATCAACTTTAGCATATTCATGCTGGTTTTAGCGACCAATTTCTGGATTGTAATGGTGGAGTCGGAAGCGTCAAGATGATTGTCAACATGGCACGTGTACCAAACGGGTTATTTCCTTTTATTATTCAATATTTTTATGATACTAATGGAGAACAATTCTAGTAATATATCTGGCAGTGCTTCCTGTGTCAATCCCAACGTGTCCCATCATGAAATCAATGGACTTAATGATGGACACCACTTTATGCACCAGTATATATCCGTAAGCTGGACCGTATTACGTATCGAACTCCAACCAATGAGGTATCAGGTGCTTATCCATTCGCACCCAGGTTTGTCTCTCAGTTTCCATAGAGATAAAGTTTCATTAACTGGGATCGAATCAGCAACTTGACCTACTTAATCAAAGCGCGGTTCTCGTCTACATTACCCGTGTGTAACTGCAAATATGCACCTCGAGCCATGTCAAAGTTTGACTCGGCTTTGTTGACATTTAGATTTCAGATGCTTGAACCAATGAGAATATCAAGATAACAATACCCTATATAGTTCGAGTAACTTACTATCGATGTTAGAAGGGGTTTATTAAATTAATAAGTGATAAGTTCATGATCATCATTCATAACGTGTCTCCCAACATGAAAGCCATCGGATTTCGCAAATATTAAAATTTTCAACTATAGGCTATGTCTTTCCACTCAGTTCTATGAAATCAGAAGGGAATCGCCTGCCTGTGGTTTTGTGTACCCCACATAGCATGTGATAATTAAATAAGTCAGACATGTTCTGTCGATTACACATAGAATAGAATCCGTTCGGATGTCACTATGAAAAACTATTCTGAAATAATCTAAGTCTTCAACTGAATCATCGATATAATATCGTATCGTGTTACACAACTTCGGTCCATGTCATGGACAAAAACACTTTAAAAATTGAAATACCATTAGTGTTTACACACCGTTCTGTGTAAAATAAAATCGCGGACGTAGTTCAGTAATCATTATTATTAGTACTAGCAGTATGGAAGGTGATGATAACTCCGATTTGGAAAAGAACAGAAACTGTGTGAAATCCTTAAGCATATTGCAACACGTCATCAGCATGAAGGTATGACAGTAGATTATGTAGTACCATTTCCCCATATTTTCAATGTTGAAGCTGTCGGTATGAACTGTATAAATTGTTGCAAGCCAGAGAATAGAGATAGTAGGATACATCTACAGTAACGAATAGGAATATTTTGTTTGTCATATAAATGGGTTTCGAAAAGTTTGAGGTAATTTGTAGCAAAGTGATTATTGAAACATGATAACCCATGCATTAATCAGAAAAACGAACGAAAGAAACAGAGTACAAGAAACAATAAATAAATGATGGAAGCTGTCAAAATTGACAGGGTTGTGATGGTTGAAAATGACGTCTTGGTTGAAATTATTTTGCTGTTTTGATGATGGTGATGATTATGATGATCATTTAAAAAATAGAAATGACAGTGGTAGTGAAATTGTTGCTGTTTTTTTGTTTCGATCGTTTGTAAATTGAAAATGGATGCGCAAAAGGGTGATTGAGAGGAAAAGCGGTGAAGGAAAAGAGATGATATTGAAGTTTTAGATTAAAAACAAAAAAAGAGATTAGGTTTTTTTTCTGTCCGCATTTTTACAATCACGGCACATTGCAAAGAAAGAAAGTATTAATCTCTCTCTCAGGTGAGAGTGGCCGACATTGGAGCAGGATATCGATATGAATGCTGTAGTAGTAAATGCCACCCGATTTCGAATTTAACCTGTCCTCAATTAAAAACCTTTTCGTTGGTGTACTGATTATGCAGTCCCATTCAATCTCAAATTATCCGTACCGAACATTCGTGCGTCCGCGACAATAGAAAGCCATGATCACATTTCGATTCATTCATCTGAATGGAACACAACGTCAAACAAATGGTACACCTGAACCAGAAACCCCAAAATGCCGAAATGGGACGCAAAACTTTTTCGCATGTCTTCTCACGTCACGCATCATTTTCAACAACTGTTGCCGAAATAGAAGAAGATGTTCATTTATTCCTACTGTACATACACATGATTTTTCGACTACAGTCGCGTACTACACGTTTCGTATTCCTACATGGACGTTCGTGTCTAAGTCACAGAGCAACTAAACCTGTTGACATCGTACCTTTGTCACTAAGTCACGAAACAAATAGTGTGTCGACTACAGTCGCGTACACGTATTAATAT
>JAULBU010048339.1:0-13296 GCA_032358235.1 Odonthalia washingtoniensis | reverse complement strand
ACTCTTTATGTGATTTTGGTGATGAAGAGGAAGTTGGTGAAGAGTACGAAGAAGATGAACAAGTTTATGATGAATACGGAAAATGGGAGGATAAATTACAGACCGAGAACTCCAATCATATTCTCAATATAAATCATATTGACATAAATGCAAACGAAAATCCTACAAAACAAGCAAAGACCTCAATAACCCTGAGTTTCTGGAATCAACTGATGAACATATTAATTCATCAATACCTCCACAGAAAGCTCCACCTCTGTATGAAACCCCAAAGCCCTGAGGATATTATAAATGAGGAAACGAAATTTTCTCAGAGTAATGTTAGTATGGAGAATGAAGGCGCTAATATTATGAACAATGAACGGAAGTAACGAAGAAAAACTGCAAACAAAAGGTACAAAAGTCGAGCGCGGGTTAGAGAGAAGCAAGCATTACATATGGAAAGAATGACATCAAACACATGGGTACCAGGCAATACAGTTGGAGTAATGCCGAATATAGGGATGTAATTTGAATGTAGGTGGATGTGTGAACAATTTATTGGGAAACATACTGCCTACTTGAGGATATAACAGGGTGTAAATATACACCAAAGAACAGAACGAGTAAAAATTGAATGCCCTAGAAAAGCCTGGTGTTGCTATTCTTGGAGAGATATTTGGTTCTGTAAATCTCTACAAGTATATTTCTACGCGACATATATCATCTACATGGAAAAAACAATACGATGATGTGATTCTGCTCCTTTCTTCTCAGTCTGATATGGATGATGTTCTCATGGAATCACAACAACTCTTGGAATGTGAGGAAAATCTAAATATATCAGTCTCCCTTTCCCACCCGTGGTCGTCCCGTGTAGAATGCAGGAAACAGTACGAAATAATGGTATGAAAGGGGACAAAATAAACTGAATCATTCGGCATGAACGAATGTACCATAAATGAAGGGAAAGCTCATTTGGAACAAATGAATTTCATTTATATAGCAACAATTGGAACCATCATATTAATACTAAGATTTATTCATTACATGTCAATAGATACTACATTTCTGAATACCATCATACATATTTATATCGTGTTCACTTTCGTTCCTGATCCTGAAGGATTCTAGATGTTATATCATGACAATGTTTCATAGATAATACCCGTCCAACAAACAGCTTGCAGTCAAATCCCTGTCTCTCAAAATCGTTATGGTTTCTTCAACTGGTTTTGTACGAGAGAAACCCTCCAAGAAGCACAGTGACATTGCAAGAGATCGAACGAATAACTCCGCTCGTACAGAGTCCAGTTCCAATGATGATTCCTCGTTTTCACATGATCTCGACACGCCGTCATCTTGGATGCTCATTTCCCGTTGGCCCAATGGGGACTGACAATAAGAAAAATGGAATGATCGCTACAAATATGGGCTTGAACTGTCAATAAGAATATTTTTTTATGCTCAATTATTGTGGAATTGAGAACGAAAGGTCAATTGACTCGGAACAGTTGTGGACGACGTAGATTTTGGATTCCTGATTACTGAATTTCAGTTGTATATTTGCAGCAATATTATTTGCGTATTAAATTGATTATAAATAATCTTTTTATATATTTACAACTCGAATCGTTATTCTAATTATTTCAAATAATGCAGATTGGCAGATGGCATGGAATGCATTTAAAAGGTTTTCGGAAACAGTTAGACCCATCTATTCATTCTATCATACAGTGATATGATCATATTACAGTACGATTAGAAAAATTAACAATAAGTTTCCGATTTCGTATGTGTGAATCTTTTCATTCCATTCTCTTTTTATTTTGGGGTTAATACCCTAACATTTCCACCGATTCTGAGTACTGTAATGTCCTAATTTTCACTTAATTTTTCTGCTGCAGTGGCTTCATTTTCCTTTTATTAGCAACTTCTGGCGCGGATTTCACACTAGGGGGGTCGGAACGATTTCCCTCCGCTTCACTCACGCATGAAGGAACCGTTCACACTTATGGACAATGGAAGACGTGAATTTTAATCGGATTCAAACATTTTCATGAGGGCTACATCATGAAAATGTTTGAATCCGATTACAATTCCTGTTCGATCTTCATCTGAACTCACATGTAATCAACTAACAATTCAACCCTGACAGTACAACCTGTCTAGCCTACGACGAATTTCAGGTATGTTCAGCTTTCTCTTTGCTTTTCACTTTCATCATTGACGAAACATTCCTCCTGTTTTGACCATCATCATATTACCTTTCCTACCCTTCTTTCTTTCATTCCGAAACAGTATCATGCGATCATTTACGACGTCGATCTCCGCATCTTCTTTCAACTTTCATGAATTATGGGGTTTGAACCGATAGTATCGGTCGAAGACGAAAAACGTAGTGCGAGGAATGTTCATATCATTTATTCTTCTTCCAACCGCTATCACCACTGAATGCTATTGAAAATTTACTAATCACTTCCCACTTTTATATTTGGTACAATCATATTGTTTAGGTTCATAGCAGCGAGACATGATGTCACGATCTCCAGTTTTATTGGATAACAACCGAATATTTCATTTATGGTACCCGTACCTGGTGTGCGTAATATGTCTTTGGTGAGTAGCATTTTCAATTTTGTTCTTGTTGCTCATTTTACTATTTGTAATACTAACGAAAGAACATTTTTCTTTTTCCTTTGTTTCTAAAATATGATATGCGGTAAGTAACATTTTCAATTTCGGTCTTGTCACTTACCCTACCACTTTTAGTCTGACGCAGAGAATGTTTTTCTTTTCCCTTTTGATTGATTGAAATAACAGTTCATTTCATTTTTTACCTTACTAAACTATTCTTTACACATTTCATCATATCTTTGTGCGTTTATATATCTTTTTGCATATAACGATATGGTATATCATTATATGTCTATTTCTTTATTGTTATATGTATGCAAATAAATGCATAATTTAATAAATATTTCTCCTTTTCATACCAAATACACTGTACTAGAAATTTCCCATATTGCACCTGTTCCCAGTTTCAAACCTAGATTATATCCGCAAAATCTTTGATTTGCGCAGATTCCTATGCAATTAAAGTACCCGTCTATACATAATTTGCAGATTTTGGGCAAGTCTGCATAGATTTTCCTGCACTTCTTACACATAACGTTTCAGTTCACATTCATAAAAATACAGTGTATGAATGTACAAGTCACTGAAATCATTCATGTAACTACTGTATCCGGAGATTCTTGATTCACAAATCATTGACTGCTCTACTAAAATGTAGGACCATTGTGTAGTACACATACAGGTTACTACATATTTTGAATATACCGTGTAATGGTATACTGCACAATTCTTCAGGTTACGTATGATTTATATGATGGTGTACTGCACGTTCATTCAGTTTTTGAAGATATTTTTTAAGTTAAACTACACTGTACTGCACGGAAAGTAACCATGCAGGGTAGAGAACATACAGTAGACTGCACGTACTGCAGTATACATTCCACGTAAACTACGACATAATACACAATCAAAATATTCTGGCCCATGCTACATTCACGATACTGAGAATTCAGTAGTTTATTTTCCAGTTGAACTGCCGTTTCTTCCGTACATCGCAGTTGCAGGTCCTAGTTACCCTATTCAATACATACGAAAGCCAACGGAATAGTGAATATTTGAATACATTCCGAAACTGCGGTTAGTGGAAGGAAACAATCTTTTCCGAAGATACTGACGTATGGGGAGCCACATCGAGGGAATTGGAAGCCTGTACAGTGGATGTCGAAGACACGTCTGGTTTTGTGTGAGTTGTCATGGCCTTATATGTCAACCAGCAGCGGACATTGAGGCGTTTGATAGCCTGAAAGTCCTGGGCTTTCAACAGAGGCAGCTGGAAGATGTGAGTTTAGAGTAAGGACCGAATGGCGGTTTCAAATCAAAGACAAAGTTGTTGATCAACTCCTTCGGTGGAAATACAGGGCGAAAATGGTCGGCAGCGTCTTCCAATCGCACAGCGTAACTGTTCACGGATTGCCCCGTGGATTTTTGCCCGTCGAAAATGACGTGGTGTTCGGCACGAAGTGATTCGCCGTTGACGAAACGTTTCAAATGGCCATGGACAACATAGGTCCAGGTAGCGCGGAATCGAGACATTTTAGTGGAACTTCCGGGGCGGACGTGAAAATCATAGAGCGACTGTGACTGATCCGACAAGTATGAAGCGAGGGTGAAGAATGCGGCACCCTCGCTGACCAAATGATCATTAAATTCCTAGACCAGTTCCAATAGGACGGCGAAGACAGGCATGCCGTCGGAGCCGGTGAGGATTCAGATGGGTCGAAAAGGAGCATCGATTGTGCGTTTCAAAGAATGGAGGTGCTTATAATTCCTGTCCGTCATGACTGTGGGCGTATTATCGAGCCGATAGGTTCGATAATCGACAAGTGTATAGAAGGATTCCATCATAGTCGTAAGCGTTTCAAGGCCTGGAGCATAGCTACCCATCCGCGGAGGAGGTATTGGTCCGTCCTATTATCGGGGGCGGGCCAGTGTGGCTGATTCCGTGATGAGATCGGGTAGACAACTTGGGTTCATCTTTGGTGCGAGTTGAGAGGCGGGGTTAGCCGCCGTGCGTGCACTGGGGTGCCAAGTCAACGGGTCGTCGCCGTCAGCGGTGACGGCTCGATCGGGAAGCGACGGAGGCATGGTGAAAGGGTATGTTGTGGGAGCAGTCAACTGGAAACGTTCCGCTGGTGTCGGTTTCGCCTTCCAGATTGGGTGCGCGGAGAGAATCGTGCGCGGGACGGGATCAGCCTCCAAAGAGGAAAGGCGGCGACTGATGTCGTCGAGGCGTGAAAATAGTCTCCTAATATGGGATGTGAGTTGCGATACGGTTTCAGTGAGTTTCTTGAGCTGGATAAACTCGGAAACGGCCGGCACCATGAAAGACGAAACTTTTTTTGTCATTTCTTCCATCTTAGTCTCGAGTTGGAACACTGGAATCTCGATAGAGTCGATACGACTCAGGATCATCTCATGCTGTTGGACAACATGGCCCAATTCCGTTTGCAAATCAGTTCCCAATCGGCGAAGTTCCGCATCGAAGTGATCCAAGTGACGCTCCATTTTAGGTAACTGGAGCGGGGGTGGCATGAAATGCGTATACCCAACCGAAACGTTTGGGCCTTGACTGTTAGGTAAGGTCCAACGGTAACCCCAGCTGCAGAAAGAGGAGCACAGCAGTCTCCAAAGGCCGACGGTTCGATGGATGTCGATGCCCTTGTCAACGTCAGGGAGTGGGTCAGTTTGGGCAGGCGGGAAGCTTCCCGTAGGGAGAGGGGCGGGGTTTTTTAATGTATCCTTGGATGAGGCGATTGTGGACGTAAGAGACATGTAGGCCGTGTGCTAGTGGACGGTAGTATATTGGAGACTGAATAGACCTTCGTCCTGATGTTGCTCGCGGATGCGAAGGGATGGTGCGGTGGAGCGATTGGAAGTTCTAGCTTTGTCAATAGCAGTGTAGATGATTGTTGTAGTAATCATCTAGTCTGGGATACCAGTTTAGTACCCCGGTAGAGTTTCTCTGGTGCAGGGAGTACGAGAGTGAGAGGGGGTGGTAGAGCTGAAGGACAAAACGCAACACGGCGGTGGACTGTAGACGCCGTCGTGAAGGCAGGGGCAGGGATCTGGACGATTACGTGCTTCAAACTTCCAGTGGAACCGTTAGGAGGGAGGAGCGCCACCTGGGGAGCACTGGTGAGCTGTCCTGATCCCAGCCGGGAGCGTAGTTGATAGGTTTCTTTATCGGGGTGGTCGAATGTTGCTGTTGTTGATGCTGTTTGGGGTCTAGTTGATCGCCGGGCAAAGATGGCCGTCCAAGACAGCGTCGGTTAGCGTCTACGATACGGTATTTATTATCTAAAAACTGGAGGCTACATGTGGCCATCCTAAGTGCAGGTGAACACGTGTAAGCGGCCAAAATGAGAGAGAAAATGAGTAGAAAAAAGGAAGACAGTAGAAAGGTGTATATAGGGCAAGATGCATACCGGAAGTAGTGAGGGTACATCTAGGTACCCGGCACTAGGCGAGGTACTAAATTTGTGGTTTTTCCGTCTTAATCAACTCGGCGTATTCGACATTTGTGACCTTAAGAAAAACAGTTTGATTACCCTGAGCAATGGTTTCCGAAATTTTACGATAAACATTTTTCGAGAGTTTCAGATTTTCTACTCCAGTGTTGTTATCGAGGACCCATATGTAAAGTAAACAACATATACCCATACAGGTTGAGACATCGTCTGACCCAAGACTTCTGTCGGTATATTAGATACCGTGTACAATCCCATACGTTGATGGTCAGAGGGATCTTTTGTCACCAACGCCCTGTAACAACTTTCAATCTCGAAAGATAACGCGAAGCTTCTTTTTCCAAAAACGTTCCCTGACGTTTTTGTACCGCCTTTCATAGAAGAAGAAAAATATGATGATGATGATGATGATGATGAGCAAGGAGTAGGAGAAAAAGAAGAAGATTATGATAAAGATTATGATGATTTTGATCATGATCATGATACTGATGATCATGATCATGAAGTAGTAGGAGAAGAAGAAGAAGATACAGAAGATGATGATAGAGAGTGTTATGATTATAACGATAGAGATGATAATGATGAAGATTTTGCTGCTGCTGATCATTTCCTAGTTGATGATTTTACATCTCTCGATTTTTGATGACGTTTATTATGATGTATCATAAAATCAATTAAATCACGGTATCCTTTAGTGCATAATAGGTTTGCAATAAGATAAAGATAGAGTACGGTGAGTGCTGAAAAATAAAATGGGTTAGATGAGCCGCAGTTAGCATAATTGATAGGAGAGGTCTGATCACCAGGAAACACCCTCAATTCGTGTGCCGTTGATTAAACATGATGCAGAACAGGCTATTCCTTGATTCGCGCCTCCATATGAACGAAAAATGAAATTTATTCCATTTGTCGTGAGTTTTCTTGGTTTCGAAGACAGCGTTGTCAGGGTGCATCTCCTGTTGCCAGATCATTATTTGAAATCTGACGCGGGTCTTTAGAAATAATTTTCAAAAATTGATCGTTCGGTGAATTTTTCATGGGTGCATAGATGCACACGTGTTGGTATACTTGTATACAAAGCACACTCAGATTAGTTATAGATCGTTAACAGCGGTCAAAAAAAGAACAGTGCGGTCAATTTAGATTGAATTCATGACGTGTTAATGCAATTTTACTAAAAAAGGCCATGTTGTTGAAAAATTTGGCTGCATGTATAGTTTTCTAATAATTCAGTGTTTTTCAATTTAATCTCTGTCCGTTCATTTTCTTTTTCCTTTTCTCATCCTATACCGTCTTATTCCAACTTGAATTATCAATTTATGACGAGAATACAAGAGGTCACTATCACCGTCAAATCTATACTCTTCTAATTCAAACAAGCACAGTAATGCCTATATCATGGGATAACGATGAAGACCTAATGTAGGTTCGCCATTAACTTCATTCATAGTACTTCTTGACCACGCCACTACATTCTACGGTGATATTCCTGGTTCGTATTCCATCTCAACATGGTTCAGACCACAGCATTTTGAACATTTCACATATCTAAAAACAATGATGCCAGTTACGAACCGTGATCTGCATGAGTCTAGTTTTGTTTCTTTGTAAGCTTACACAATCAGTGGAAGTGATAGTGCCAACACTTGAAGTGGTATCATCTGCAGAGAGGTTGGCGGACAAGAAGCGATTCCTAAAAATCAACCACCAACTTCGTTATAGTCAACGGGAGAAATGGTGCGAACTGACAAACAAGTTTGTTGCACTTATTTCTCACTTATTTTAAAAAGGATTACCACAGTTACTTTTCAACAAGCTCTAATGTTCACGTTAGGGAGAACTTATACGGAACATTAAATATCAACGTTTACAAATCTCACTTAACAGCAACAATAGTCGCAAACATATCAGTTCACGACTGATTACCTCAACATCCCAATCACCTATGGGAGATCAATAGCCATGGTTTGTATAATCGTTTAATTGCCATCCCATTCTCCATATTGAAAAAATAGTGTATTATCATCGTCAAAATATGTCTCGCATCCATTCTCAAAATGTCGATGAGATTCGCCTCGATGACTACATAAAGCCGAGACCTCCACCAACTCCCGCCCGTGATCAGTATCAAGCGTATGTGGATCTTGAAGTGAGTGCAACGGTGCTTCTTCTTCAACTGCGGACTGATCCTGATCTGGGTTTTCACATTCATCTTTCTCATCATAATCTTTACGGTTCACATCATTGATATCACATCTATCAGTATTTTCAACCAACAATCGATCCCCATCTCCACTTTCATTATTAACGACTGCAGTAACATCTGATGCAATTTCAACAATACCGGTTTCTGCTACAATTATATTACTGTTTTCCACACTGTCACACTCCATCTACACCTACACCTTCCCCTTTCTTTTCGCCTTATACATTTTTCTTCATTGTATCACCCAACGCTCCTTTTTTTGAACAATCAATAACAAAACTATTATTGTCAATAATGATGTTTTTACTTGGACAATCGTCCCCTTTATCTTCCATCATTTTGAAGTCTTTTTATATCATCATTTCTTTCACCACACCTTTCTACATAAACATGATCTATTCCTCTGAAGAAGATTTACATTTCCCCAATTTTTTCCATATCGTCATTACTTGTCATATCTTTATTATATGTCATTTCAAGTCCCTTGTTACGTGTCTTTTGAGTCCGTTTTTTCAGTACATCCCTTTCTTCTGCAGTATATTTTATTCCCCATTTCAAGTTCATTCCTGCACAGCGGTAACCACTACGGGAGGAATAACTCGTGCTAATAGCATTGTCCACGCTACCAAAATCACTTTTCCTTATCCTTTTCTTTTCACATTTAACCGTACATTCGTTTTTAGCTTCCACCTTCCTTTTTCCAGATATGCCACCCTCTTCCTTGTCGTCCTCAATTTTTAATTTCACCTCCGTATAAATTTTCGCATAAATCCCCAACGAATCCCCATCATCATCTCCGCTAAGTGGAAACGCAAACTGTTCACATTTATCCGCATCCGCAGAGTCCCCGACGAGATCTATTATATATATCAACCGTTTTGTAGCACACTCCTCGTCGTGCACCTCTGTGGGCTCCGCTTCCACAGGCCATGACTACCCTTGTGAATACCAGCCACCCGAGTATGGCACCTGTTTTTCAAATAAGCATTGCCAAGTGGGACAGAGATGAGAGTCACACAGTGGTCAGGTAATGTTACAGACACATGTCGCATATGTGCAAAACATATTTTTCCTAAAACATATTTTCGCACTTACCTTCTCCTTATTATTCATACTGCAGCAGTTTTCAGATTTCAATAGTAGTTATTCTACACGATGAATCTTACTTTGACATTTTTTTGCGGTGGTAGATGATGCTGCTTGACAAAACCCACAACATCGTAACACACAAAATCTTTGTTTTACACCTTTCAGCTTCTGTTACAATAATACCGTAGACCCCCCGATCGCGGTGTACAATAAAGATTGTCGCACAATAATTTTCTTCAACAAACTACGGGTCTCCGTCCCATCTTGCAGTTGAGCAGGAGTTCTATATTTAGTCATTTAGTCATGGTGAAGAAACTTATTCTGTTAGTGCTGCTGTCATACATTTTTTGGGACAGTTGTATTACAAATAACCGCTCTATAGCTGTACCGTTACAATCTTTTAGCACTGTTTCAAACCTCTATACCGTGCAAAATGTGTATTTGATTTTTCAACGTCCTTGCCACATATCACGTACATGACATTACACGGGCCATGTGCCATTGCAGAATGTGATGGATTTGTCCAAATGATGCCTGACGTCTCTCAAAGCCTCAGTTAAAGTGGATAAAAGGGGCTTACTAACACATTTTTAAAGATTTTATAACGAATGCATTATTCTAACAGAAGGGGCATTTAAGAAGGGGCATATATGGGGCCGATTTCACAACGATTTCCGGAAGTATCATGGTGGGTTGCCATTGGCTGAAATGCAATATTCCAAATTGTAATGCTTTTATCGACTAAAAAATGACAAGTTACGTCCACCGAATATTCAGGCTACCTCGGTGCATTAGTGTGCAAACGCTGACAAAAATGGCACAAATGTTACAGCGCATGGTTCGGACGTAAAATATGAATTATCAGTGGAAATAAAAATTTCTACAGATTAGTGCAGTTTTGTGTCCTGGAGGAGATCAAATTTGTGGTGCTGTACTGACTCATGCCGCAAACAAATGCGCAGATTGCAATTGTTATCATTATTGAATTCCCAACCCCTCTTAACCCAGAGTACTGTCCAAGAAAACACACTTAAAACCTTATTTCGTGACAAGCTGTGGGGTTTCATGCGCCAAAAGACGGAATGAAAGAGCTTTTCCGGGCGTTTTGCTTGATGAGTCGTGTTCTGCATTTTAACGACAACCAACCGTAATCAAGGAAAACGCATCATGGATGTTGAATGGACCATGCGACGAAGCCCTTCGAAAAGCATGGAGAAAAATGTTAGTAATAACTTGCAACTGTTGAAAAATCAACATCCGTATCGGAATCATCTTCAAAATGGGACGACTTGCAGTATTCTTAATTAATTGTACGGATTTGAATACTATAGTTACCGTTGGACTGTCCCACAGTCTCAATGTATTGCAGCATCATGTCACCAGGTTCAGGCCAAAATGGAAGACCTCCTGTATCTATTATCTTTTGGACAAAATCATATGTATTTTTGTACGTGTTTGCCATTTCTCTTTTTACGTTCCTCGTCGACAGAAGTGGTCCACGCGTGAATGACTTCTGATATGGATTTGAGACGGGAGGGTTATATGTTCTATTGATTTCTGATAGCGGCATTTGTGCAAGCCACAACACGGCTATTATTACCCTCCGCTCAAGTCTGTCGTATGAATCATCTTGAACTTCTTGTCCATATCGATAATTTAATTTGAAGGAATCACTACCGTACTGTTTAATAGTCTTTTCATAATGGATAGGAGAAAACACACGAATCAAGTCATGCAATTTGTAAACAGTCAATCTACGCAGTTTATCAAATGAAACGACACTTCTGCAGCAATTTCCATCATCATCCTGATCCATAATACACGTAAATGGCAATGAACAATTAGTTGGAAAAAGTAGAATGTCCAACTATGGACTATAGTCGTATTTAGACACATACGATCAGGAATATGTTTTCGATAGCTCGTATAACCCTCTTGGGAAAATCAACAGTTGATTGACAATTGAGTACATAAAATACAGTAAGAAAGGACGTGTTACTACTGTAGGAGTACATCCATGTGGATGAGATCAAAAATGGGCTACATGTAGTTCATGGGCGCTGATGCAGTAATCTGTGTCGATTTATCTGCGTGAATGATAACTGCAGTGCAGAAGGAGGAAGCTTCAAGTCTTTTTGGAGGAATCTCGTTTATTGCTGGAGATGGAAGTCATCTCATAGACTCAATCCAAATACTTGGACCTCTTAAAGTGCCATTCTTGGTACATCTATGGGACTAATTTGATTCTTACGACTCTGCAATCGCTTGCTTTGTTTTCCAGTACATGCCGGTGGCACACATTCAGGAAGTAATGAAGTAAGTTTATCGTTCAGGCTAAATAA
Organism: Odonthalia washingtoniensis; assembly: GCA_032358235.1. NCBI lineage: Eukaryota > Rhodophyta > Florideophyceae > Ceramiales > Rhodomelaceae > Odonthalia > Odonthalia washingtoniensis. The sequence continues at coordinate 1,576 of JAULBU010048339.1, read as the reverse complement.
CGTTTCTGTAAATTGACTATTTAAATCTCTGGACATAGACTGTATCATAGTTATTTTCTGAGCTGCAGAATTCTTAAATGAAGAAACGAAATCAGTCGTATGTAATTTCTCTACGGTACGACAAATTTCAAACAAGACAATCACAAGTAAGGCGGTACATGGTACAAATGATAAACACTGCAGGTGTGTATGAAACTGTGTAGCCAAAGACAAGGGTAACACAAACTTAGATTGAAACGTACAATCAGAGGACGAAGACGAATAAGTCAATAGTTTCGGCGTTGATGAGAACGAAGAAGTAGAGTGGAATAAGTGTTAGGGGTGAAGATGAAATGAGGAAGGGGAAAATAAAAGTTGGAGATGTGTTGAGATTGTGGTAGTGTCGTGCTTTAATATTCAGAGCTGTTTGTGGTCCCATCAACAGTTCGACTACTTACTTGAATCAACAAAAAATTAGTTTGATCATATCATGGTTGATATGGACCCAACTAATTTGTTGTGTCTGCAACTCTGAGTCTGCACTAAAAGTGAAATTTGTTGAAGTTACTTTTTTTTTAAAATCCAAAGATCATTACAAGACTAAAACGATTGTAAGTTGTGAATATCCTATATAAAATGGGTCAAAATTGAAGGCTGTGTGAAAGAAATAGTATGTTTGGAAAGTAAGAGCTTTCCAAACACACATTGTGAAGCACATGACTGCAAGTTTATTGGATGTTGATTTATATAACTAGGTTGTGTCTTTGACTTTTGACATCCATGGATCCTTGTGGCGTGAGACGTAGAAGAAGAAAGAAACATATTATTTTCAATGAATAGAATCGTGTCTCTTTTAACATGGACTGTTTAAATGGAGATTGAAAAAGTGATTTTGATCGATATGTTAATATTGGTAATTCTGTCAGCTTTCTCATAGAATGTGCTGAGTATTATCCTTCTTTACAGAAAAATTATGGTTGTTAATGTAGGCTTTGAAACTTTGGTAAAGAAATTATGAACGTTCAAGGTATGATGATTCTGAAAAAGACCGAAGATAATGAAAAACTTATTTTAAGTGATATTAATAGTAATGATAATGAGTCATCACATGAATTAAAAGAAGAACGAGAACAAGAACAAGAAAAATATATATTATCAACTGAATAAATTGAATCATTATCATCTTCACTGTAACCACCTTCATTATCATTAACAACGCCATTACTGGTAGAATTACACATGTAATAATTGCTAGTGGGATTTTTGATCTGAATATTTCATCACGTCTTTCAATAACAACCATAAAACATATTGATGCTAATATAAAAGGGCGTAAAACAACATGGAGTAGTAGAGACGTTTTTGATGATGATACATAATCAGAAACTGATTTAAATATAGATGGTGGTGATGTTAATGGTGGTAACCGATCAGAATCTATACCGGAAAATCATTCATTTCATCATCAGTTGGGTGGTGTGTGGTAATTTAATTGTTTTTGTCATACTTCTCCTTTTTTTTACTTCCCTTTTTTTTACGACCTCACTTTCTCTTTCCTGGGCACTTTCTTTTTTCTCTCCCCTTGAGTTTTTTTATT
>JAULBU010048328.1:0-13297 GCA_032358235.1 Odonthalia washingtoniensis | reverse complement strand
GCGGAGTTATACAGTTCAATAAATTGAACTTTTCATTTTAATTCAAGTTTTTGACTCTAAATTTGATGCAAATGTTACTTTTTGGGATGCAAATATTTCCCGAACGGTGGCTTCGTTTTGGAATCGGTTTGATGCCAATTAAAAACGTCACACTTCACCTTTCTGGAGATATAATTTTCTAGAAAATCAAGCAAAATTTGTGCTGCCGTACCGCCATACATTAAAGTTCATTATAATGAACTGAATACAGGTGATTAGGGATAATATCCCTAATCCAGTTCATTAAGAGCAACTAAATTTTTTTAGTAAAATGTGGGGGAATTGCTAAACATTTGATTTCGACACTGAGGTGAGGTTAAAACCAATTAAAAAGTATACTAATTAAAAATGCTTCATTCCCCTAAACTAAACTAAACATTTGGAAAACAAATATGTTCATCATGTCCCCAATTCTACAGTAGCTTTTCACTGTTAATTTATTTACTTCGAAAATGAACTGTGTGGCAACTTTCGTTGTAAATTTCCTTTTGTTCCTTTTTCCGCCGTGTTCACTGATTATAAAGCATGAAATAGTAAAGCATTGTTGGCACCCTGCCTACAGTGGAATCTAAATTTATACAAACGTGGCAGACGATTGTACAGTTCGACACTGCAGCTCAGTGGGGAAATTACCAGGATGGAATGGAGAGGTCGAATAGAGAGGTCGTGAGACCGATCCGATCCAAGCTGCGATTTCCATTAATCATTCTTTCTAAAGGCTGATTGAAAGACATGCAGATTCCTTTTTGCATAAAAGAGATTTTCTCCGATAAACGATAATAACCCACACTAATTGTTATAGGCGTTCGAGGGAGTGAAATGTACCAGCTATGAATTAGCACAAACTGGAGTGGAAAACTATGACAAAGAAATATATCGCGGATTGTGTGAGAATTGATTGTTGTACAATGGAAGCTAGACTGTTAGACTTTTAGGCAAACTAATGTGGATAGCGTGCACATTTGATATGATAATATTACTTTTAAAAAAGGAATATTTTAGTATTATTCTTGCGCGCGCCAGCCTCCAAATTGTATGCCCCATCATAAAGCATCATGGATGGGTGCTATTTTAGTACTGAGACGACCACCCAGTCACACCGTTGAATCTTCATGAAACAAATTTTGTTGTGAGAGTTAGGGGGTCAATTTCGAATCACGCTGTAATCATGATAACGCTTGACTGTTGGAATGATGACAATTTCGGGTTGTAAACATCGTCCTCCCAATCCAAACATCTGTAATCCATTATGGTTACGGATCTAGTTCATGGATTAAACTTTTTAATCCGTGAATATATCGTAAACACAGTACTTTTTTTTGATGTATATTGTTTTCTCCTTTCCGTAATAATAATCTGACAATACAGTACTACTTTGCCGACGTTTTACCCCCTTTACCCCCTTTTATTGTAGAGAGGAAGCGCCCATAATTTTTAGTTTTGTTTTTTTCTTAAATGTGACATATCAAAAAAAAAAAAGCTCTATGCGAGGTTGATACGTCACATTTAAAAAATTTAAAAAAATTTTAAAAATAATAAAACTCTATGCGAGGTTGATGTGTCACATTTAGTTGGATGTTTTAGAGGAAGGATACTTAGTTTGTATAACCAACGGCCATCGGCAAAACAACGATCATGATGGGCGCAATCTTTGCAAACGGCCAACCACCCTCGCCTGAAACATTGTCTCTCATCGCTGCAAAAAGATTCCAATTGTTCAAAATTGTGACTCATTTTTATTACCTTTTCTCCTTCTCATATTCGCCACTCATCGTTTCATGCCTTTCGCTAGAACCGATTCTTTGAGTTATCTTAGTTCTCTTCTCTACAGCAGTACCGTTTTATTTTTGGAATTATTATTTGTTTTAGGGTCTCTGTTTTCAAAAAAATACACAACACATTGCTGTAGAAAAACGTTTTCTCGATTGTTGCATCGAGGATGTGGTGTGTCGGGAACCGGCGAAGAGAGAGAGAAAGGTCTCATCATTCTCTCTTCACGTTCTGATGCTTTTTTAAAAGCATTAAAATACTGAGTGAAAGAGGAGGAACGTGTACCGTTCAGTCAAGTCCAATCTTATTGGCTTAGATTGTTCACTGACAGAAGGAAGTCTCACAGAGGATTTTGCTTGGGATGTGTCCAACCAGTCCAACACGTCCAGCAATGACGTGATGCTGGGTGACATATTTTTCAGGGCGTTGGCCTGATTGCACCGGTGATTTAGCAAGATTATAATAAATCATTTATATTTTTAAAAAATATGAAACCCGTTCGGAAGGGGATCTAGGTGGAAGGATCTGAACAAAAACAGGTGAAAAGGCGCCGACAGAGAAAGGTGTAGGCTGTACATGGACTACAATTATAATGGCGGCCGAAACCTTTCGAACTCTCGAGTAACGGCACATACAAGTCAGGACAAATGGATGCATTTTTTTGGCTGATTAGGCTGATGTTGACTCTGGTTTACAATAAAACTAGAAATTGTTAGAGCAAGATTTATCGATTGCCCTCTTTCCACAAATTGAAAACGTTTTGAAAAATTTTGTAAAATATACTTGATAAATACAAAAACAAGTTAGCTATTATCGGACACTATCCGTAATACTGTCAGTTCATTTTAGAAATACTGCAGTGCATGACAGAATATCTCAATATTTGTTGTCGTGGGTGACCATATTTCTATTTCTAATTTTAAATAGAAATACGGCACGTACGACAGCAATCATTGGCCTACGAGAATAAAGTTTTAACGTTATTTTAAAGCGTTAAAACTTCTTTCTCGTAGCCAATGAAATCACCAGGAGCATTTGGAATTGAGATGTGATGCCATCAATGCACCAATGGCTGCTCTCCCCATCCCAGCACAGATTGCTTGACGGTTCATGCCTATCTCCCATTCTTTGCGAACGACAGTACAGCAAGCGAACGTCCATCTCGCTCATCACGAATCTGCATCTCAACAACTTCACCGCATCAGTATCTTTATCAGACAGACATTAGTAAAGGGGGTATTGTCTTGTGATGGGAAGAGGGAGCGGCTGGAGTGACTGGAGTTACGTCACCTCGCTAGAGCGTGGATACACACATCAGAGGACGCAGTAACTGGTGTTGATCAGGCTGCAATGCGATTCAGAGAGAGACATGAAGCAGCTTCGCAACCAACTATTGGAAGAAAAGATCGTGGCGATCCCCACTCTTCGCATCGACGATGGTAATGTAGGTGAGAGAAATGTAGTTGAAAGCAATTTACCGCAAAGTGGGTCCGGAGGTACTAAAAGTATTAAAAATGAGCCTCGGTAGGTTGGAAATATGACGAGAATGACAATTTCTGAGCCGTACGTTGTATTAGTATAATCAACATTGCCGAATTCTCAACTCAGACGATACGTGATTGACAAGGTCAACTTTTAGAGCGAGGTGCTTCAATTAGTCTTTGATTTGAATATTGACTACAGAAATATACCTTTCCAAAACCCCTTCTGTGACAGATCTAGACCCTGCTGACATTAATTCCTGTCCCCTTCGCCAAATGAATCTATTTTCTGTACCAATTTTATCAAAGAAGGCCGTCTTTCAACTGTTACATTTGCTTGTTTATGAAGTTCACTGTCATACCCATTTCATATTGCTTCCAAACTCTTACTGTGGAGAATAATTGTGGCTTTCATCACGTTTGAATCGCGAGTTATATCCAATAAGTACAGGGATTTGTGAAAACGGCCCATCTGAAAACCGAAACACAAAAGGTTCTATACACATCTGTTTCGAAAGCCTCTTGAGCAAACGAAAACACCCTCTCCATTATCGTTACACCGTCTCAAATGGCGGATACAATAATTGAACAATGAGGGTAAGTAAAATACACAAGAAAGTAGATTAAATAATGTTTTCCACCGTTTAAAATACTCATACTCGGGTAGAATGTGACTTCACTGTATTTATGGGGCCAAGGAGACACAGAGGAAATGTTAATGTAGTTCAAACTACTAGGATTCCCGACATGATATTCCCAGATCCAGTTCTGACTGTTTACTATAGTTTGGAGGACAAGAGATGGAGTTTTATTTCCCTTGAACTGCTCAGCCCACGCAACTGGCAGGTTTTCTATTACCAGTGATGACAGTTACAGCTTCCCACACACGCATTAAGAGACGAACAGCGTTAATTATAAATATGCGGAGAGGTTTGGCTTTAATCGGAACACGGAGGTATTCTTCACCAAACACGTTAACTTCCTTTTCAACAAATGACATGAAGCTTTCCCGAACCGCAGTTTGTGACATTTCAATGAGTCCATCAACCTCATTAAGCCCCTTTCCATATGATAGTTCGAGAAGCGCGGCGATCATACGCATTCCAGGTGATATTCAACGATTTTTGTCACATCGTATCTCAATTTTGGCACTCTGCGTCCTTCGATACCGCTCAAGACGCATTCGAAGACATAACGATGCATAAGAAAACGACTTTTAAAGTATCTCTAATCGTACGGAGGGTCATCTGAAAAGTAATACTTGTCTAATCCGGCATCACATTCTTCAAAATTCCGCTTCTTGTTTGTACGGTGCACGTGGATAGTATCTTCATCCCAACAGTTTTCTAAAGCGACTACGGGAAACTCGCCCTGTATTATAAATTGAGCGATAAATTACTTACTACAATCCCTACAATCGCTTTTAGGGAGTATCTTTATCATTTTGAGAATTTTGACGGAACAGGGAAGCAAAAGATCATGAAGTGAGGTGGTTGACTGCGAAGGCACCAATATAATAAAGTAATCGATGTTTTGTTTCGTCACACTAAATATTGCGAAATTAAATAGAAATGGTGCTTACATTCAATACATTCAATTTTAGGAGACCAATCATCGCCTCATATGTTTATAAATTAAATACGGGTGTTTTCAATTTACCGTCAACCGGTAATCATGCGCTTAATGAGAAATAAATATTGGTTTTATATGAAAAATAAATGATGCTTAAGAAGAAAACAGAAATTTACAAGCTGTCAGGTTGTTGTCTTCAAAACAACAACCTAACAACTTGTAAAATGAAATTCATTCAGAAGAGTTTCGTGTTGGTATCTCGCGTGGTCCAGTTCTTTGTTCTAATGCAACATATTGAAGAAGCTTACTCGCTGACCCGGATATGTACGACTCGTACGTGTGTTCGGAACACACAGGTTGAAATGACAGAGAGGAAATTTGAAGGAGGGCATGCGTTCCCTTATTTATTTCACAGTTACTCCACAAGTAGTACAGAAAAATAAGTTACTATGCTTCTAAATGTGCCCACCAACTCAATTGAGGCTTCTGTCTTAACTTTTCCATGTCGTCACAATTGAAAAGGGGAATTCGGTCACACTTAAACTTCGCTGCGGTTCTGGAAAAATCTTTTAAGAAACTCATTTGAACCACCTGTTGATACTTTGATAATCTCCGTCTCGGCACTAGGTTCAGATCGCCGACTAAGTTCCCGTGCATAATACTAAAGTTTTTGAAAGATAATACGTGTAGTGTACAAGAGATTGACTAGAATTTTGAGTTTTTCGGTACGCATCTAAATATATAGAATCCTTCATCTGAACCAACTCATCTCGTTCAGATATTTTCTAACCTATGAATGCATTTTCAGAAAAATTTTAAAAACTCAAGAAGAAAGTTTTCTTCCAACTTCAAGTGGGATTTACAAGAAGGGAGTATAGCACGTGCCTGTGTGGTACCATCAACTCCGCTCTTAGTTTTAGAATATAGACTCTGTGTTGCTTGTTTGAAAATCATCATTGGTGGCAGTAGGCTAGAATTACGAACGAAATTATTTTCCACATGACAGAGTATTGAAGAGGTGCGGTGGTTGTTTCCGTTGTGGTGGTTGATGAAAATTCTGTTCGCTCATTATTAACTCTTGTTGGTATTTCTGTGCTGTTTCTTTGCATTGAAGTCAGCTCATTAATTGCGACAATCGTTTCTTCTTCGATGGTTGACGTAGTCGATGCGTATTTGATGATTAATGATGTTGTGTTCGACATAGTTCTTACTTTTAATACAAATCTTGGATGATCCACAGTGAATCCGAGCGTTTAGGTCGCTAAGAGAAAATGTTTTGTCCGATAGATGTAAAATAGCACCAAAAGCTTCGTATGCCAAGTTCTATTAATTACGTAATGATTGTATATTATACAGTTGACTTGAATGGATGAACTTAGTGGTTAAAATGTCTACAATAATGGACCGTTATGGTGACTAGAGTCGAAAAAACGGCTTTTACAATCCAATGCTTTTCAAAAAATATGATTATGTTCAATAGAGCCAACATAACGAATATTAGGGATGTCCTATATGTAAATAACATGAATAAGAGGATTTATATGTTCTGATGTCAAGAAAACAAGGGGGTACATGTCTGTAAAATCAGGATCGAGAGACCAGTACGGAACAGGTAAGAAAATTTTCAACAAAAAATATTAGAAGAAAAACAAGTTCATCAACTATTAATTCGCAAGATCCGAGGAAGGATGTTCCTATAGCAACAGTGTTATAAAAGCAAAGATAAATAAGGAAGTGGAAATAACAAGAATGCAAATGGTCATAAGTTTCATGTGGAGTTGGAGGGGAATGTGAGGGACGCCAAAGTTTGCCAAGAAGGTAGACAAAGATCAGCAGTTGTAAAGGTACATAGAGGGAGAATACATTGTGACAAACTTGGAAAATAGAGGTGGTCTGTAGTGAACGTGTGGGTAGTGGAATTTCGAAATCACTCCGTTACGATTCTGAAGATTCTGCATCTGGTATTTGAACCAAGACTTGAACGAAAACGTAGATGTATTAAACTGTACCAGGTATACCACTGCCGTGTACCTGCATTAAAAACGGTATGTAGAAAAATTGGAACCATGGAAGCAGATGACAGCAGCAGCAGCAATGGAAGTGACAGAAGCAGTAGGACATGTCGAGAAATGAACGGAAGATAGATTATTAAATCGTTTGGAAACAGGCCAGTCCCTATTGTTGTAGTAAGTTGCAAATTTGAAAGAAATCGTGGAGTATGGCGTTATGTGAACGATGAGATGGGTCGTTGTGGATTCTTTGATCATGCGTACTAAGGAATCCACTGGACATACTTCCACTCTTTCGACAAGATGAAAGATGTTCGGATGACCACATTTATGAGGGGTGAATACTCGGGGCGGATGTATGATGCGTGACTCCCGAAATGTTATGAAATTTTACAGGATACGACATTATAATCTAGAAGAATATTATGAGGCATAATACACATTGCATGATGCGAATTAAATCATATGGAAATGTTTTATTTTATTTACGAATAGCATATTCACTGAGATTTTCTGCTTCAAATCTGCTATATATATGTTTTGATAAAGTACACGTACTGGAGCAATATTGAGGTTTCATTAAAAATATGCGGTATAAATGTTTTTCCATCCTCACTCGGGGAAGAGACGAATTTCTCAGCATGATTAATTGTTTCAATCCTTCTTTGTAGTGCTCTTTATCACACACCTGTCGTGGTCGCATGCGCAAATACAACACAGCTACCAATGTGCCATCTCAACATGATCGCCCGTCATTGGATAGACATATGCAATACCATGATGCAAACAACAAAAATTACGAAAAAGGGTATGTCATACCTTTCCAAATAATTTCCTGAACATGACGCGTTATTTTTTACACACATTTCACACACTTTTCAATGCTCTGTGTCAACAATTTTGCTTTCTTCTCATCTACACGAACCATATAATATAGACAAATAAAGAAGTAAGCGAATCTAAAGGAGTGTGATATTATTTTACAAATCATTTCATGTACATGACGCAATAATGTTCTGTTATATCCCACACAAGTTTCTCCATGATTGAGATGTGTGAAATTTTCTGTTATTCGTCTCGTCCACATCTTCAGTAACGTGCAGACAAAGCAAGCACCAGCCATAAATTTAGTAAATGGTACTACTAACAACGACAAGTAAGTTTTTAAACTTTTGAAATAAAAATCAAGTAGTACTTGGATGATTCTGCAATAGGAATGTGCGAAATAGAGGATGGAAGTTCTTTCTAATAATATTTATTATTATTATTATTGTTCTTTCATAGCAACGAATAGTGAGGAAAATCACGACATAATATCTAACCACAAGTCGACGTACGTTTAAGCAATACCACAATGTAGATAAGAAGTCATGCTGAAGATATTTTTCAATCCAAAATAATATTACGGTTCTTCCATCAATGGCAAAGATGACTCGAAGCAGGACAAACTATTGAAACATAAACCAACTTGAATATGCTGAGTACAGCAATGTAAATGAAAGCAAGAGGCTGATAATACTACTACATGCCATGACATTCAATGTTTTACGAAACAAGAAAGAGTACGAAAAGTCGATGTGACAACTTAAATTAAAGAACATTTGACCTTCAGAATGTATACTGGTATCATGGAGTCTACGGTTTGAACAATGCTACAAACTTATCAATAACTCAAAACTGAAATTACTCCCATTCACAACTCAGTTTAATGTTATCGACAATTGAAATAAAGAAAAGCTGCGGAACTTATCATGCTTCCCAACCCCCGCACCACTTTCTAATTATAATTTATTCTATAAACTTGAAAAGGCAACCAATAATTTTTAAATAGGCACCTTCACATCAATACAATGTAGAACACTATAATATATATCTATATATTGCTGTAACATACGAAATTATTACATAACTCGACGACACGTACATCCAAAAATGATAAATCTAGTTCTCTACATTAATTTCTCTTCAAAGTATATACCATGTTTTTAATTTTGTGTTCATGTGGAAAATCATCCGGGAGAGATGCCTGATAGTGACCAAGTCTAATGATCATTAGATCCATATCCGAAGATGGTTTCAGTCGGATTCTCCCTAAACAGTACCTCCACACAATTTGCATACCATTTCTACATGTTTCCAGCCAGCTGCTGCAAGACGATTGTCAATTACTCCAACATTTCTGTGTACTACACAGTGATAGGTGCTAATGAAGTACCTAACCGCCTATGAAATCACACTAATGACTTTCGATGAACCGCCCTCACTGAAACAGCGCCTTTCCGCCAGAGAAAATTTTTCTTTCGTCTTGAATGTTTTGTGGATGCTTAAAATTTCCTGGGTGATGTGCTGTTAACAGGTAGATAATATTGTTATGGGTTGCGCTGTTCCAGGGGATAAAAAATCATGGCGGCACTCATCCTTTTACGGAATTGTCAGTGCCATCCCTGAACCATGCGACTACTAGAGAGAGTTTAGAATTTTCATAGTATGATAGTTCAGAACTCGCTCTTCGTATCCCTTTCGAGAGTCCTGTTACGTCCCTTTCTTTGAGCAAACTCATTTTAAATTATTCGCCCGAACGTCGGTGGGTTGACTGGGATATCTGTAAGTAAGGGGCTTTTTGAATAATATATGTATATGAGTAGCTTCTGATCCCCCAACGCCCCCAAAGATATACTTGCAGCCCTGCCCATGACTTAATAGTCAATCCGGTTACAAACAGATGTACATTCCTTTTGATTCTTTTCCAGCCCACTAGGCTGTGATGACATCTTTTGCCACAGAATTAGTAATTATGTGGCGCAAGATGTCACGAAATTGTTTTAATCTTTGCAAAAATTATTCCATCCATCATTATACCTTCCATCATTATACGTTCCTCCGTGATTTTTGTCTTCAAATTATAGTTCTACCATTTCATCTTGAATATTGAGAACGGAACTTGTCGCTCTTCTCCGACTAATATAGAGTTTGAAATTTTTTCGATACAAGTACATCAGTTTGGGCTCCTCTGTACTGATTACATCTTCAATGGGGGGAAAGTATGAAAATTGATCTCCTTCTCCATTTGTAATACCGTTTCCAGAATTGGTTTCATCCTCTACTTCAAAGTAGAAGTTCTCCCACTCCGGGGTTGACTGTTATTGTCCCGCTGTCAACTACCTGGTCGCGCTCACTACTCGCATCAAATACCTCATCTACCGCAACAATGCAAACGTCAGGACGTACCAATGTTGACACATACTTCGGTAATGTGTACAACGCTGGTGCTACCAAAAGGATTTGAATACTATGGTTATACAGCATATTACCATAGCATGCAAAATTTTTGGCATTCAATACACGATTAGTCACATCTACGTACTGCATTTCTCCAAGAAGCCCCAAGACTGCTATGTTTTTGCTAGATATTACTTCTCTCATCATATTTGAATAAATTACATCGAGATTGAGATTTCACATTTTGACTCCAGTATTTTATATAACAACGGCATATTGTAATCAATTAATTACATACGTTTCAACTATCACACACTTTTTCTACTCGTTTACATAATGATGTACATTTCGCATCAATATTGGGAAATGGGCATCACCGCACTCATTTGATGGGTGCGACGATTCAGGATGATGCCCCGTGAAAGACATAAATGTACGTGCCGCTTTTTAGCATTGCTTGAACCATTGCCTCAGTTGGTGTCAATGAACGACCATAAATCTCAAGCTATACCTGAAAATGTTTCAAGCAGTCATCACACCTGCTTCGTAATGTACCAGCTGCCACACTTTGACAAATTGGTTTATCGAATCCAGAATTCATACCGTAATATGGGTCTTGGAAGACACCATATTCTTTTGAAACATGTCCCATATAGTTAAATTTGAAATCCTCTCATACCCTACCCATACCTTTCAGTAGATATGTTTCTTTATTCATAACCGTTTCGGGTACCATTTCGAATTTGATTGATGTACACCTCTGCTACGTTCTGGAAGCCCTGATAGTGCTCCCAGGACGTAATAATCGCACAAATGCTTCGTTTCCGTCTATTTCGTAAGATTTCGAACCTGCTTGATTAAAATGGTCCTTATAGGTATGTCCCCTGCTCTATATTTACTGTGACAACGCCATAATTATTCCAATTTCGTATTCCGTAGTACAGCGGAAAATTCGAACTCACTCACATCATACTTTGTCCTCTTCCTACTCAATGATAGTAATTATATATTATCATGGTTCAGGATAAATTTCAACGCCTTGTAGTTATACTCGCCACTACATCCCACACGAGTTATTTGCGAAACTGAAATATCAATGGTTTCTACCTGTGCATCCAATCTAGCCATAAATTTTAAAATCAAAGCCAAACCCCCTTACAATACTACTTCGTTTCGTTATCAGCTCTTCTTCAACTTCATCTCCAACCTCCATGTTTGCACCTATCACACTTGTGTCCTCGAACTGTACTCCTGAAGTTTTCATCATCATCATTAACAGTTTCTATCTACAGCCTCATCTGCTTTGTGATAACTGTAGTCGCTACACAAGATCTCAATGCACGACTGACTAGTGTTTCCTTCGTAGCGGATTTTATTCCCTCCACTACATTTTTTGTTAATTGCTCCTCTTTTCAGTATCTAACAACAAACATATCATAAAATCTATCAGCATCACCAGGTAGTACCATGTCACAACACTCTCGAGCATATTAATACATGATATGTGACATGGCGCTTTTTGCCCTTTCGATCATACCGCCCAGTTCCATCATATAATCAATCTGGTATGGCATAAACACAGTAAATGACTATTGATACCAGATTCTCAGAAAGTGGTATACAAAAGATAATCTCCTCTAAAAATCTCTGCACCGAACCTTGTCATTTTTCTATTCCGAATTTTTTGGCCCACATTTCAATTTCAACTTTACCATAATACGTTTTTTTTCAGTATTTTGTTATCATATATATATATATATATATATATATACATCCTACATTTATTTTTCAGTATTGTGTTATATATATATATATATATGTATATCTAATCTGCTACAGACTAATATTATTATATAATTATATTAGTCAGTAGCAGATTAGATTTTGAAGGCAGACATCGTGGGTTATTTCAGATGGAAACTTTTCATATTGAGAAAAGTATCTTTCGAAATGACCCCTATTCTTTTCAGAATAAACTAAAGACATTGCCATAACACGCCACCCTATCACACCGTCAGGAAAATCACATCACAATTCACCTCAAAAAACAAAACAACACCTCTTGCTATACGACAAAAATCGTTCCAAAATTCCTAAATCACAAATTCACTACTACGGAAACGTTTCCGCAATACACCCATATATTTGAAAGCGATTTCAGACCTGCCCTAAAAACCTTTTCATACACTATGTTCCCATCTCAAGACAGGTAAACATTTTGGCAAGTGACAGTCTTAAAGTAATTCTCATTTTTCTTCGTCGAAATAAACCTCATAATAAGATAGCCACCACTTCAATTTCCCAAGCACTTCGCTAACTCAATAAAGGTAATCAGTATATCTCTTTCCTTTACGCCTCTGTGTCTCGAAAAGTCATCATTTGATCAAATGTAATCTCCGGTTGTAGTCCGATACGGATGATGAGCCAATCAGATGGCGCCATATGTCATCATGAAAAACAGGGCACCGCCACAAAAGGCAGTTCCGGTCCAGCTCCACTCGCAAGCCCCTGATCTTTAGGTACACCTGCCAGGGTTCTAACTCCCAGCTTACTGTCGAACTAAGTGTCTCCCGACCACTAGGCCACAATACATTGGTGAGCACAGGTTACCTTTGATTGGGTTTTAGATCATGTAGCTTACAGATTTACAGTGAGTTATCACACAGCTATCATTTTAGCCGCCGACCGCTTAGTTTTAATCTATGAGCCGCACGGCAGCCCAACAGAGTTGGGGTTTCTTCCCCATCATCGTTTTTATTTTTATGAACAGAGAAGAGTCCCTCATACAAAGCCTCGCTGCGATCGCTGTCTAGTAACTGGCCATACGGTATAGTTTCTTTTCAGGCTTAGCCCCCAATATACCCCGCACTATACTCCACAGTTACCGACAATTACCGAATAGAACCAACTAACACCCCTACCAACGATGCAAATGATAACAGATCCCCCATACAGAACAATTTAATACCGTCAATCACTGTACGTCTTAACAAGAACCTGATCGTAACGGGCTGCTATGTCAGCTCTGTTACCTCCTCCGCTGCCCTCAAGAAATACATTCCACACATTTGGAATATTACAAAGAGCTCAATCCAGCATACAATCATAGGCACCACGAATGCTCGCCACTCTATGTGGGACCACTCAAGAAACAGCTTGGGATATCAGTTTGTAAGCTCCCTGATATCCTTCCCCCGCCTAAAAATC
>JAULBU010048317.1:0-13298 GCA_032358235.1 Odonthalia washingtoniensis | reverse complement strand
ACAAATTATTTTGGATGCCTCACATCGCCCTCTATAGTGATTTTGAGAACCTCTCGGGCCCTAAGTATGATTCCACTTGAACGACGTGAATCCAAAAATTCGGAGAGAAGTAGCGGAAAGTCTTCTGCCATTACAGTAAATGGCTCCCAGGTATTTGTCTGTAAGAATTTCCAAGATGTTAGTATTTGCATTTCTACATTGCTCCCTTCTCTTATTCCTTCAAATTTAGACACTGTTTGCCAAATTAGATCAGTACGGTCAGCAATAGCTTCAAGATCGATTGAAACGCAGACCTCTGAATCGACATATGGTTTAAGTCGGGAGATGTGTACTTCGGATGTTGTACCTGTGAGGAGGTGTTCCACAACCACGATAAATTCATTTATAATAGTCACTACTCGTCGCGGTCCCACCCAATTTGTTAAAGCTTTTGTTCTTGCTCCTTACGTGCGACTGACGAAGACATAATCTCCAACAATAGGAAAATATTCCCGAACATGCGTTATTTTGTTATGTCGGCTGATTGCTGCGCGTCTTTCAGCAGACTGGACTCTCTCCACATCACGATGCATTTTGTCCAAACCTTCATGAATATTCTGGATTTCAATGTTTTGAAAAATCGTTCATTTGTCTAAATCAGCCACAGTAGTTTCAGTGATGCTGATATCAGGAGTTGAAAGGGCTACAGCCAAGAGATTCCCACATTTTTGACCTGTATGTACTTCATATGGTGAAAGTCCATTTAAACGACGGGACGGTGAATTATTGATAATGGATTGAATTCCACGAACTAAGCGAGGCCGTTGAGATTCTGGAACTTCTAAATCCGACAACAATGAACGTATTCTACGAAGTACCTGCTTACAGACTGCTTCTACTGTTTCATTGGACCAAGGAGCATATGCGGTTGAAAAATAATGCCTCGCTCCTAGCAATCGTGGAAGATTCGAAATGGTCTCGTTAACAAAATGTGGGCCTTTATCAGAGAACTAGTGTAAAACTGGTGAAAAGGTTGAAAAATGTTCATGTAATGTATCGGATGCAGATATAGAATCTGCATTTTTCCATGCCTTTAGATGAACATATCCAGAAAAATCATCTCTTAAAATTAAAATGTATTCTCCTTTCCCTCACTTGGGCACACATACAAATAATCAAAGTGTGGGAGTTCACCTACCTTTGATGCATGTATTTGACTTCCCAAAGTTTTTGGTACTTTGTTACCATCCGCGGATAGTAAGCATACCAGACATGATCGAACGAAATCACGGACATAAGATGACACAGTTTTCCAATAAACAAAATTGGTGATTGTAGTTAGTGTAGAATCGATACCACGATGGACTCCAAGTCCACAATAGGCAGAAACAAATACACGTAGTTGTGTTAATTCGTCGTGATCATATATAATCAGTTTACCGGATTTAGTACGAATTAATCCACCACAGTCAGAAGTGTACTCTTTCAAATCTGGAAATTTCTGTTGGGCCTCTCGAATGACTGCGATGGAGGGTAGATCAGTTAGGACAGAGTTCTACTGTAAAATTGAATTCGGAAAGAAGAAGACTCCAAAGGTGAACGTTGTTGACCACATGACGTGCCACATTTGAATTATACCGAGCTGGGCTTAGCATAAAAGTCAAATTTCTATGGTCAGTAAAGAGTGCAAACTGAACTGAAGTTGCTAGTATATGACTGAGACGTTTGACTGAGGCAATTATTCCGCAGCATTCTTGTTCTAGTGTAGACCAACGTAATTGTGCTCACTAAATGGCTCCAGACACAAATGCTAGTGGAATATGTTTCCACTCCGACACCGGTTTGGATCCTTCATAATCCTCATTTCGCACCTGTGTTTGTACGCCAGACCCAAAGTGATCGGAAGCATCTGTAAATAGACAGAGATGTTGATTCGGATCGTAAATATGAAGTATAACCTGATGCTTTAGAGATTCTAAAAGAGCTTTGAATGATGACTGTAGTGTCGGTGTCCAAAATGTAAGTTGACGCTTAAAGACCGCTGTCTTTCTTCGACTCCCAATATTTTTATATTCTTTTTCTAGATATTCTTGAAGTGGTTCCATGAGTGTAGAAAACGCAGGGATCGCCATTCGCATCCAATTCGCACCATGTACTAATAGATGTAAGTATCCTACTGTAGAGAGCGCTGACACAGAAACTAGTGCATCTAGATGTCGGGGGTTAAATCGATACCCGCCACTAGAAATGACTCGACCACAAAATGTGGATTCCGTCACGCTTAGATGACACTTGCCAGGATTTAGTTTGAGATGAACACGAAAGAAAATTATGAATATTGAATCCAAAGTTTTTAGTAATTCCTGAAATGTTTTGGCGTGAGCTAAGATATCATCGAGCCATATTAGTACATCTTGTGCGCTAAAAAGTTGATCCATTGTTGATTGAAAAAAACTGACAGCATTTGTGCAGCCATGTAATACCCGTTTTGGAGTGTAGAATCCATAGGTGTAAAAAACTTTGAGATTCTTGAGATAATTTATCCAGTGGCATTTGCCAGTATGCTGACACGAAATGAAATTTCGCAAAACAACAGGCCCCAGTTAGGCGTGCTAATTCAGAATCTGCATTTAGCATCGGCCATACAGCCTTTTTTGTCTGTGAATTTACAGAACGTAAGTCTACTGTAAATATAAATCCAGATGGTGACGAAGGTTTTAGTACCAATAGTGGGGCGCAAGCCCAAGCTAATGTTGGATTTCGGAAAATTAATCCTAATTTTAATGCTTGATATGTGATTTTAGAAAAGAAATCTGGGCAGGAGAATAGGTTCTTTCCTTCACTTTCACTGGCCGTTCTTCATTTTTGAACTCTACCACCAATGGGGAAACGTCCACTGATGGATCGTCGCCAAGGGTTGTTCTAAATACTTTACCCACCAATTTTTGTAGATCTTTATGATTTTGGGGTGGTAGTTTGGAATATGCTCGAATTAACATATTATTAATTGCAGAAGTTAATTCGGGTTGATCCTGATACTCTACATTTTTTTTCATGGTAATAGATGTCATCACCATCTTGAGCATGAAGGTCACCAAAACATAATCGAGAAATAGTTTTTACTAATCTTTTATCCTCAAGTGGGTTCAACGGAAGGTTTATAGCGTCGGTTAATACATCTTCTATGTTCTTTTTAGAGTTTATAGGAGGAGACATTAGTCTTGCTCCCAATCGTCCGGTCGCCGCTGTGGGGTCAGCCGTGATAGGATCAATTTTTGAGATATGACAGTCGTTCTCCAGATTGGCGAGAACGTTTGATAGGGAGGAATACGTGTCTAAACCAATTGATTGCAAAAATGGATCACCTAAAATAAATTCACAGGGGCATGTGTTTCCGGGATTCGTTACTGTGTCGGTATTCTTAAATATGTAACATCTAAGGCTACGTAACTTAACCGAACTGTCCCGAGTTACTAGGGTAGGGGACAGACATGCTTCTCCGGTAATTATAAGAGGCTGACCATCGACTCCAGTTAAGTTGGGAGATGTTTGGGCAGATCTTATTGGAATAAAATTACCAGCAGCAGTAAGGAAATCAATAATTGACTGCGAGACAGCCAGTGCGTCTGACCCTGAATCAGCTCTACAAGCATAACAAAATTTGCTGTATTCCATGTAAAATTCTCTATCATTTGATTCGATTCAATTTTGGTCAGCGGGTGGTTTTAATTTTTCAACACTCAAAGCACCAATTTTATCTTCAGAATGTTCATATGTACTTGCTGAAGAACCACTTTGGCTATTTGATTTAATTTTTCCAGAAGATTTTGAAGATATATTGTATCCTTCAGCTCTCTTCTCGAACAACTTCTTCTTCATTGTGTTTGGGGTGTTCTTGCAGTTTCTTAGAAGGTGTATTTCAGTGCAATCAGGGTTAAGACATTTTGGAGGTTCTGCGGATTGAGAAAACGATCGATTTGTAGAACTTTGATGTGGTTGGTTCTTTGTATTTAGATAAGGCTTTTCTGACTTGCGCTCTTTTGGCTTTTCATAAGTTGCTTGATAGTTCGATAGTTGGTTGTTGAAAGCAGAAGCCCATCCGTCATACTCTTCGGCTTCTATGATTGCAAGATCCGAAAAAGCGAAGATATCCCTTTTAAAGACCCCTTAAAGTCAGAGGCTTTGCGTAACTTATTCTGCAATGCGGCAGGGCGGACCAGTCCCAGAAAAATATTTACGGCATTCTTTGGACTTTCTTCCACGAAGTTTTGAAGACCCATATCGTATAAAGCCTGGCAGAAATCGACATGAAGCATGTATATACGTTGACAGGGGTCACTATCTTGCATACAGCACCTCACCGTTTTCTTAATTTTTTGTCTTAACGTTTCTAAATCTGGTGGTGGTGTTACTTTAGCCACATGTTGCTGTAAGACTTTAGAAATGAGATCATCGCTGAGCTCGGATGTTGACGTTGCTGGAAAGAATTTTGGAGCAACCAAGAGACCATGCATTAAACGAGGGTCTATACATGACGACCATGAAACCAATTTAACACCGGGTTGCGCTTCTGAATTCTCAATATACCATGTCAACTTTTCTAAAAATGTGCTTATGTCGTCATTTCCCCAATGAGATAGCGTTGGAGGTGTGATGGGGTTGATTGAACGCGATGCACCATCAGTCGTAAAATTAGGTAAATTGTTAAGGTGTTGTTGGGAATGATACCCTTGAGTATTATTGTGTGGTGAAGATGACATGGCTCTCCTCTCAGAACTCAGAATTAGAACTGCGTGTGATTCTTACAAATTTGAATTTGAGAAATTGTATAGAATGAATGAACATAAATGAGACTATATATCGTGTAAAACGTGCAAGAACACAGAAAATGTAGTCGAAACGTCATTTTTAGTATTGATTCAAGATAGACTCACATCTAAAGTGAGTGAACGTTTGTAGTAGCCCCTGAAAGTGGGTACTGAAGGGATTACCCACACCAATGGCGTGCTTTATTGCCCTGCTTTATCTACTGTCCGGGCCACCAGTCTCCCACCCAATTTCACCTTGTTACATCTGTTTTCCTCTTTATCTTTTCCTCTCACAACGTGTAGTGCTTGCACAGCTGTAAGCTTGCGCATCCAGCTTCGTAAGCACCACCCGTTTCAAATAATAACAACCGTATCGCGGCGCCAACGAGACGGGCATCTTTCCTCTCGTGAGAAGTCGAACCCCAACCTTCGCTTAAACTAACATCAACCCAGCAAACCAACTACCAGACGAGTTCCCCAAACGGCCGGCACAAGGATGATCTATCAGTGCTCCCCACGTGTGCGCCTCCATCAGTGCCCCAGCGGCCGTATCGAATCACGTGATCGTCTGACGTTGCGCCCCTGTTTTTACGATGCTGTTTACAGTCCAACGTCGTGACGGGATCCCAGCCCCAAGTCTCTGCCACTTCGACTTCCAGCGACTGGTACCCCCAATTTGCTACGGGTGGGGTACGAAATTGGTCTACCAGCCTAGAACACTACCGCAACCAAGCTACAATAGCTGCTGCAGCTACTTTACAACTCCTCTTTCTACTTCTATAACTTCATCTTTAACTGAGAAAAAAACGTGAGTCATGTACCACCAGTCTTCCGCGCCATGAACAGGCCTAAGAAAAACAACGGGTCCGGATGTCCTCTTCGCACACCGAACTGCAGGCGTCCGGGCCTCCACGTCCGAGACATCCCGGGATCTCCTTATCCATACTGCCTTGAATATATTGCTCATTGCGCCCGTCCTGCTCTCTACTCGCATACCGCCCACTCCAACCTCACGCGTCACCTGGCGCGAAGGAGGAGTCCCGAAATTTATACGTCCTCCAGCATTCGATGCCACTCATTGTCCGCCACCTGCCGCGGACACCACAACAATCACCCCACCGTTGGTTCCCTGCTGGTGTACCGACATGACGAGACGACTTGATCTTCTGGCCACAGAGATCCGTCGTATTGCGGTGCACGTGCAGATGGAATTAGACCATAGTGTACAACAGGATTAGATGACCCTTGGTAGCCTTGAATCGATCTAGACCCTGGTGTACCAACTCGAGTCCAGGATGAAATCAATGACGAAAACTGTTTCATCCGTTGAGGTGTCTCGAGTTTCGGAGTATATCCAACTCGGAAAACTCATGAACATCGTCGCCTTTGGACGTTGTACGACCCACATATCCCCGCGCCTCGCACTCCGCATGCGTTTTGCGCGATGACAGTCTGTACACACAAACCATGACGGCATGGAACATGGACTCCTCAACGGCCACACTCACTCCGCCAGAAACCACCAACGAACATGTGTATCAGCCCGATGGCCGGATACACAATATGTCCCTGCTGATGGCCAACAAATCCCACGTCGGCCTCATACATGTGTCCGGCCGAACCAACGGGTTTCCCGCGTACGAGATCAGCCACGCCACGTGGGGAGAGCCAAGTGGCCACCCGCTGGCCACTGACACCACCCCAATACAGCTCGATGGTCGCCTCGTGTATGTACCATCCCGCCTAATACACGTGTACACCCCGCCCAATTGATTGGTTGGCCTGTCGGGTCTTCGTCTCTTCCGGCACACCGCGCCACCACCGGGGTACCGAAAACCTGACCAAACATCCCGGATTCACCATGTTTTACCTCCAACATAGCACAGTACCCCATCACCGTCACCACAATCTCCGTCAACCTACCCACCCCCAGCGGCTGCAACAATCGCCTATCTAACATTACAGGCGGAAATCCCGTACGCCTCCCTCATCCCCGAGTCGCCGCGACGGCCAACTTCCTCATCATAATTTCAACCCTCCCATTCTCTTCCGAGGCCGCATCGCTGCCTTCAGGCCGGACATCGCGTCCGTCCAATATCCACCTGCCTCATCCTCCATTTACACTAGCGGCAGCGAAGGCCGCCTGTATCGCATTACTAGCAGACCATTCATCCGCCTCCCTCATCCCCGGGCTTTTGTAAAGGGAAATTTCCTCACTATAATTACATACCGTCCGTCCGCCTCCACGGCCGCCACCCTGCGACGACACCCGACACAAAGAGAGGCGAACATTGCTCCTGCTATCCTTCATCAACACTGGAGGCGGCACTGGCTGTTTCTCCCAAATCTCCAGCAGACTACATGGACGTCCACCTACAATGTACGGGCGAACCTCCCGTTCGCCTGTCCCACTCTCTGTGGCCACGACAGCTGACTTCCTCATACTAACACACGGACCTTCCGTCCGCCTCCTCCAATAACTGGTGGACGCCGCGGCAGCTTCCCCAGCTTCCACCAGCCTTCGAGGCCAACTAGATGCCTTAAGGGCGGTCGTCGCATCCGCCCACTGTTTCCCTGTCTCGTTCCCCGCCAAATCCCATTCGTCACGTCTATTTCCCCTGGTAAAAAGAGAACGCAAAGTCTGTACCTGTCATTTGCGAAACGTGTCGAAAAAATTGTGAGTTGCCAAAAACATAAATTCAATTTTCGATCAGTCAAAAATATATCCAAAAATGTATTGTACTGTAATCAAAAATATGCACATTTCCCGAAATTTCCAGTTTACTGCACTGCGGATTATATCGTAAGTTTTGAGAATTATTTTGAGAAGGGTCTAAATTTATTAACTTGTTCTCCCGAATTCTTTCTGCATTCCCACACTGTTATGTTATCAATTTTGACTGTGAAAACAATTCCGAGGAGCATAGGAATAATTTTGATAGTCAAAACTCACACAATAAGAATAAAGTTATCCAACCCCAAAACCTGCCACAAACATTTCGTCGTTCGTGTAGACAGATTGAAAAAGCTCTCATAAAATAACATTCTAAAACTAAATAAGGGTAGATTGGATTCTAGGGGATACGATATGTAAGTCATAATAATTTATTTACCCCACTGTCAGCAGAAGAATTAATCAAATCCACTATGTCATGAACTTCATTACTAGTCGGTCCGCTTATGTAACAGACTACTTCATTGACTGACTGTGATGTCGATCTGGTGTTCTGGTTCAGCGTTGATTTTAGTTGACGGCATGTTGAAGTATTGAGTAGGCGAGATGTGAAAAAGTTGGATGAAGGCGGGCGACAGAACGAAATTGATGTAATCATTGCAAAGCCATGAAATCAAGTGGTTAGGTGGGGGTTGGAGTGGGGAGCAAGGGGGTTCTGGAATGTCGCAAAGGGGAGGGAAGTTTTGAAAAAAAAAGCACACGGTTTTTTATTTTTTTTATCTTTTAAGTTTTTTCAGATCTTTTTACGGCTGTTAACAACGACAAGCTAGTAATTGAATGTGGACCAGAGGAATGTTTTCAACGTTTTTAAGAACATGTTTTTGCATCAATCGAACAATCGCAGATCCGTGCGTAACAGATCCGGTAGCATTTGATAAAGGCGTCCACAATGGTGATGGTGATGGCGACGATGTCGAAGTTTCACTTTTTATTTCCACGCCAACTGCACTGCCCTGTTGTTGTTTCGTATATTCATATTTTGGCCCTCCACGTGCACTATGTCCTTGCCATGTTTCTAAACGGGCGACCGGGTACTTCATTTCCTTCAAAAATGAGTGAGCATCCATACTTCTCTTGCGTCCTTGTCTGTTGAGAATATGACCAACAAAGCAAACCATTGTTCTAGTTTACAATTACAGTTTTGCGTAAAATTTAAATTTTGATAAAAAAATTTAAATAAAATTCACAGTACTGGTCAACAATAAATTTTATTTTTCACCAGTGCTGTACGTTATTTGAAGTTTATGGAACAGACCAGGGAAAATAATACCGTCGTCCAGATTCTCGTCTCATCAAACATATATTTTTTGATACAGCTACACCTTCAACAAAAACTCAAACACCTTCATCCACAAGAAACCCCGCCATCCTTCCTCATCCAGTTCCCTCCCTGCACCACTAAAGTCCATTGCCAAACCATAGCGAAGACGACGATCACAAAAATACCGACCAACAGACACTACACACAACAGAATCTCTATTGGATAAATTTACTCCACAATTACGTTCTGAATTAGCTATGACCATTACGCTGGAGCCGAAGGATTCTCAGAGTTCGGTGAAACTTTGAACTTAGATTATGCCCGAATTTCCCATCGAAAAATAAAACAAAATAAAGTCTGTTATTCCGATGATTCTCTTCTTTGCGTTGATAGTTACTGCCATTGTACAGGAAGAAGATTCATATAACAAAACCACCAACACGATAGTTTTCTCGAACAGCACCGAACCACCGGCGCCTACCCTTACAGCCAACTGCTCAAAAACTTTTTCATCAATACGCGTAAACCAGCTCTATCATCTCCAATATCTGCAAATGTCTACTCAGAAAGTGCCCTCTTTCCTCCGTTCAATTCATGTACTTTAGAATCATCTACAACGTCTACTGACTTCAATGTTACTCATCCAGATTACTTCTGTGATAATGTCTATAATGGCTGATTATCATTCCAATTAAAATTCCAAGCCGACCCAGCTGTCGTTAAAGCTGCCATGATTCCTCCACCACCTGAAGTTTTTACTACTACCTCTGGTCAAACCATGGCTTCCCCTAGTGTCATATCCTTACCATGCTCTGAAGACGATGGCGAAGTCGACACTGACGATGAAGGTTTAAACTCAATGATTGTAACGGTGGTATACAACTGTAAATCTAATGCGAATGGAGTTGTTCTTGTTAGACTTACCTTCATTTTGGTACTGAGACTGAAAATGATGTCGCCATCATTTGGAAGAAAAGGTGTGATAACAACGTCAATCAATCAATTAAATATGGATACCTCACTGGGGATGAAGATCAAGGGAGTGAACAACTAAATTAATTCGGACAGGATGCAACCACTTTGATCACCATTGGAGACAGTCATGAATCTACAGAAATTTTCTTAAAGTTGGAGGAATCCGGTGCATTACAGACGTCCTTGGCACCCCTTGTTACTTCCACATTCTCAGACATGGTGTCCATCAATATCAGAGGGAATCGTCCACAGGGTGAAATTCTCGAAGGGTTGACTATTGCGAAATTTCAGGTCCATTAAGAATGCCGTCGCAAGTGTTAGGAAACTATTGAAGCCACAGTTGGCAGCCCACCTTTTCGCAATATATCGGCCACACGGAGAAAGGATTGCGGTGGTAATGAAGCATCAAACTTACAAGTGGGAAGCACTGTGGACGGGTTTGACATTGTAGAAAACGGAGAACCGACACCCCGGTATATGGTAAGTATTGAAAGTATAGGAAATGAAAATTCAGAAGAGCATATGCATCTAACTGGTAAAGAATCCGATTGGGTTTTTTACGTGAAAAACGGAGACAATTCAGGTACTGATGGAGTAACACAACCTGAAAGTAATACGGCGATGTTAATTGCACGAATAACTGTAACAGTAGAAAATCCATCTGTATTGTATCCATTTACTCCAATTTTGAAGAAAAGATGGACAATGAAATGGCGTAAAGAGTCTAAATCAGGATCTTCAGAATCATATACATTACAAGAGAGAATCGTTGAAATTTGTCATGCCTTTGCTTTGTAGAGTGGTGGGAAACGAAAGCCGTGTTTTGATCGCGATAACTATTTTAGGATATAAGGAATTAGAATTTGGAATAGCAAAAAATGTGTCTCCATGCCTGTAAGGTACAGAAATCTTCTGAATTTGTGCTTACTGTTCGGACAGTGTTTTGGGGAGCTGTTCTCATTATCGCGGGTATTGCTGTTCTCTGGTATGTGAAAACTAAAAGAGTGGCTAAAGGAGCGTCTTTCTCACCAGTACCACTTTATGAGCGAAGATAGTCATAATTTGAACCAAATTTAATTTTATAGGAGTCACGGAAGCCACCAACTCCACCTCATTCACGTTCGAATTCACATCTTCGATACAGAAATTTTGATCAAGGTGGTTGTTTAGATTCACGAATTCCAATCGAATCTGATGTAATAACTCCTCTTCGTTTATCAAAATATCTACAACAACTTCCAGAAAGGAAAATCATATTCGAGCACTATCATTCAACTGGTATGATGAAGAAACTGATTCATTTTCCCGTACATCATTACAACCTTCCGTATATGCTAAAAATATTTCCATCAGTCAGGATAAGATCGTCATGATGAACGAATTGTAAATCGAGGAAGGCAACATGATTTTCAACCTAATCACTGGGGATGGCGTAAACCAGCAGAAGAAGATGGTATAATGCCTAATGAAGCATGTATTTATTTATATTTAATAAGAGCTGTTACATTTGCTACAACAACTTTAGCAAATAAATTCTCTGGTGGACTATCAAATTATAGATATGACGGTGCTTGTCTGAAGTCTGCCCTTCTGGTTAACATTTCGAAAAAAGAGTCTTTTTCTATATTTTTAACTAAGTTATGAAAACATTTAGAGTCATGATGTGTAAAACTTTTACACATATCACATAAAATTTTGGGTGATTTCGAGACCCGGAGCTCGAAAATCCCAGAATGTTTTCGGAAAAAAATAAAATGTTTACAAATTTATTCAAAATAATATAAATTTAAATATATGTAACATGTAGTACATTAAAACGGCTTTTTAGTCGTTTGTACATTAAATTATTCTACAACTGTAACAGTGTAGTAATTATTAAGAAAATGTCCGAAATTTCGGAATTTAATTCGGAAATGAATCGAAAATATTGACACGTTACCCAAAAAGCAGTCCCTAACAAAGCCTAAAAATGAACATGGGTTTTCGGTCGTTTTCGGTAACCGAAAAACAGAAAGATCCCGGCACTTTTCGAGAATGAAAATTACAGTCGAAGGCGACGCAGGGCAAGGCGGAAAGGGAGTTGAACGAACAAAAAGCTTTGGGTTTATTATTATGGGTCATGACGAGCGCTCTCACCCGGAGCGTAGGGACTTTCAACGACTTGGAGTGCGAAACTCGCTGCACTCGTCCTGACGATGTGTGTAACAGTTCGCGCCGACTCAGGCCCCGTACCCACTGCGCGGCTACGGAGAAATATCGTACCTGCTGTGGTATCCCCAAATGAGGCTAATATCCCCGCCGAGACTACCACCACGCATACCCCTCGTCTTCCAAAAAGTCGATCGACCCGGCGTCTCCGCGATAATCGCGGACGACACGCGGCCAATGACAGAGGCGGTCACTTAGATCTTCCTTGACTACACGAAGAGCAGGGGTGCACCTGCGATAACAACTCGGAATGGAGGCAGCTGTTCTCCGTCGAGAGCTAGGAGTTCTGGGCATGAAATCAGTCTATCAAGTTCAGAAGGTCACCGATACGCCGCTCCGCACAGGTATCACTCAACAGAGGAATCTGTGCTACAACCACTCCCGGAGCGCCTTCGCCGCATCATGGTGCTGCGAGTTTCTCGTCAACCCCACCATTGACTACACACACCAATCGCACCATCAGCTCTTTTGTAGAAGTATGTTGCTTCGGTTGAAAATTCCGCAGTGCGGCGGAGAGGCCCCGATGATTCCCCACAACATCTGCGAGACGTACGTGGAGACGTACCTACTCAGAGTACGTTATAATGTGGCCCCAAACATAGCGCCCTTCACCTCTCTCGATGAGCATGGGACGGTCCATCATGACTACCGATTGGCCGCTCCAATCGGTGCGGACAGACACTGTACTATCCCCAGACCCGGTGGAGGGTTCTACACCTCCTAAATGACACGCGCCTCCGCGCGTGTTTCAATATCGTCCGCACGCTCTCCCTAACCACGTGCCTCGGCGCGTGACGGGCATGGGATAACCACCGGATGGCCTGGACCTTCTCGCAGTTGGATCGAACATAGTCAGTTTAATATGTTGGATAATTGATGCGAAATTAGGGCGAAAGAAAGAGCAGTATGAATAACGAATTGCCCGACGCGAACGACAACGGAGAAGGCCGAGCCTATCCTACCAACTTCCGTGGTAGCGAGTGGTGTAGTACCCCTGGAAGTGGGTACTGAGGGGCTACCTACATCAATGGCGTGATTCATTGACCTACCTCCCCCACTGTATGGACCAAAAGTCTCTACCCCAATTTCCTCTTTTACAGGTGTTTTTCCCTTTTTATTTTCTTCTCAAAACGTGTAGTACTTGCACACCTGTAGGCTTGGGCATCATGTATGTAAGCACTACCAGTTTCAGACAAAAAAAGCCGTCTCGCTGGCGCCAACTGGGGGCGAACGAGCCCGACATCTTTACTCTGGTGAGAACCCGACCCCCAACCTTCGCCTCAGATCACATCAATAGTAGCGAACCAACTACCAGACGAGTCCCCAAACGGG
>JAULBU010048306.1:0-13298 GCA_032358235.1 Odonthalia washingtoniensis | reverse complement strand
TACTGGAGATGAAAACACGAAATCCAGTCAAAACCAATTCCACAACACAACAGTTTCGATTATTTCGGTTTTATTTCAGTACTTCAAATTTTAATCGAATTTAAGCCCCCTCGAGATGCTCTTAACGTTATTTTTTATAAAAAAAGAAAATGTTGGGATGCCAAGAGCATGAATTATAAAAACTTTTTTAAAGTGTTTTATAATAAATTTAAAACATTATTAAAATTTATGGGGAATTATAGAGTTGGAGAAAGAGTTTTTTCTGTGCAGCGCAAAGCTGATGAGCGTGGCGGTTTCCAACAAATTACCGACACGTGAAACACGTATTATTTTCAAAGAGACATTGTCTTGGATTGTGCAGTTACAAAATTTGTAATGTGGCAGAAAACAGGTAATGTCCA
Source organism: Odonthalia washingtoniensis (assembly GCA_032358235.1). NCBI lineage: Eukaryota > Rhodophyta > Florideophyceae > Ceramiales > Rhodomelaceae > Odonthalia > Odonthalia washingtoniensis. The sequence continues at coordinate 12,897 of JAULBU010048306.1, read as the reverse complement.
TGTCTAGTAAGGCCGAAATTACATTAGTAGTGTAATAATTGCGGTGTGTGCCGCTCCATCCAATTATTGGATGGAGCGGCACACACCCACTAACAACAAAACTGAGGTCCGCCCTCTGTATCGTTTTACTTTTATTCGTTTAAAGAGCAACTAAGGTTGTTTTGGTTAAAACCCACCCTTCAAGGCCAGCCAACATGAACACGTGTGTGCTTAACGCAAAACAAACACAACAATACGTCTTATCAAAAATGCCAACGAAGGACAACATCCCATTCATTATATATTTATATATTTATATATTTTCCGTTTTCTCACGCGCTCTTAACCCTCGGCCCCGCTGTCTGTTGCTCGTCGTCCGTTTCTCTATTCCTTCAACCTGTCATCCACCAACAATACTGCCATGCCATCTCCGTCAACAACCCCAATATCTGCTCTCAGGCACAGGAACAGGAGCAGGAATAGGAATCCACATGTGCAGAGAAGAGTTTGGTTTGCACCATTACCAGAACCGTATCGCCCTCGTCGTACGCACCCCCAACCACGTCCATTATCACCGTCACCGAGACCTATCTCTGCATCACCATCTCCGCGACGACGTGTAGTCGGTGGAACATCATTACCAATTGAACATTCACATCTTTTACTGGCCCGTGAAGCTTTAACAGATATCCGCAGTTATATTTCATCTGCATGTAACTATAGCATGGAAGGAGATTATAATTTCTTGTTAGCAATATCTGCGCTACCTATAAGTGCATTATCTGCATTAACATCATATGTAAATGCATTACGTCTGAAAAGTGAAATGAATATGAATGAAGCAACTCGTAAAGCTCTTGAAAATCAAGACCAAACACTGCGTTCATTATTCGGAGATCAAGCAAGTAGAAGACATCCACATGAATTATTAGAAGACTTGGATCCCACAAATCCAAACATAGAATTTACGAATCCCTATGAAAGAAATGCTAGATTGGCACATCGAGCAAGAATGAGAAGAAAGTCAGAGCATTCACTATTATATTTTATATCACAACAACTGAAACTCCCAGTAAAATTTCTTAAGAATTTAAAAATGGATTTAAATGAACATGATTTAAAAGCACAACGTGAATTAGATGCCTTTTCAGATCGTTTGCGAAGATTTAATACTCCTTCATTGCATTCAAGAATTGGTGTGGTACAAGATGGTCCTGGTGGTGCACCACCTCCACTGAGAAGAAGTAGGAGTGCTAGAATGCAAAGACCTGTAATGTATGATGATAATGTTGATGATATTCGTATGCATGACGGCGATGATGAAGTTGGAGGTACGTCTTCAGCTCCACAAAGTCCAGCTGACAGACGAGCAATTAGACCTGGTGGTCTTGCTGATTTTGCATCTCCAAGATCTGCTCCAATGGGTGGTTTGAGAGAACCTATTGAACTTGCTCATTCAATCGATCACCTACCAGACATGACTTTGCCACAAGCTTCTTTCGATCAAGGATCTTCATCTAAACAACCTGCCAATCCACATCCACCTAAAATCGTCATCCTTCCTTCTGAAAATCAGCGACAGCTAGGATCTCGACAACCACTGCGATCACCGTATCGTCGTCCCCACACACATGTTGAACCATCTTCAGCTGTAACATCTTCAGCTGCACCAAATTTCCAGCGCTGTCAGGCACCTCACCCTTCTCAACCTCACCTGTCATCGTCATCTTCTCCATTTCCCAACGCTAACCTATCTAATACCAATAGTAATAATAGTAATAATAATAATAGTCATAGTAACAATAATCATAATAATAATAATAATAATAATAATAATAATAATAATAACGGTAATAATAGTAATAATAACAGTGGTAGTACATCTCCATATTTAAACCAGTTACCACAACCGATGCAAGTGACTCCTCAAAATGCACCATTACAAGGACCGCTAACCCAACCAACATCTTCATCTCCATACACAGGACCTACAACATTCGGTACTGCTGCACCACCCCCACCACGTCGATCATATTCTCCTGGAAATCGTTCTCAGGCATCACCTTACCCACAACCTTGTTTTCCTTTTCAACCACCGCCTTCTACACCACTCCAACAACCCGTTTCAAATAGTCATAATAATGGCAATGGTACACTTCGTTATCAACGTACACCACCACCACCACCACCTGGTTCTAGAATTCAAGTACCCCGTACCTAAAAGACGTCCATTATATGCTCAAACGAGGATGTTAACAAGTTTAAAAACTCCTTTCAATGATTTAGTTTTTGATATGTGTACGTATATAACGTTTTTCCAACATTTGTTTGCCCAATAGCAAGTAGATAGTATTTGCTTCATTGTATGTGTACATAGCTACGATTACGAACTTTTGAGTTGCTCTTTTTATTTAGAATAAACAAAAAAATGTATATATGTTTTTCGAGTTATTTTTTGTTCTATTTCCTCGATCTTTAGGGAAGCGGATAGTGCTTGACAACAATGATGTGGACGTTGAGAAATGGGATGTGAACAAGCCTAAGTACATCTTTCCGCCAACTGTTTTCTCTATCAATAGCACTACCATTAGACTCACTAGTAATGTGTGTCGGTATGTCTAAGGGATCGAAACAGAAAAGAGACGATATCAAGCGTTGAGTCGTTCGATTCTTAATAAAAGTTCAGTAACTTGATCCTTGTACATAGCCTTTATATCCGAAAGATCAGCTTCTAACTCACCGATCCGTTCTTCTCTTTCTCCTAATAATTCCAATAAAGTTTCATGTCGTTTGGATAAAGCCTGAAATTTATTTTCATCACCTTCATTTCCTTTACCTTCTTTTTCAAGTATTTCTAAACGACAAGTCAAATTAACAACTTCTTCAGCTAACGCTCTTGTAGCTTTTTCTTTACTTTCCAATTGAGATTGTAAATTCTCGACTTCTCCTCGCCTTAATTTCAAACTTGTACTTAATCTTTCTCTTTCATACACACCTTGATCATCACCATCATCCCATTTCCTTTGTTGTCTACTGGAAATACCAGAAGAAGAAGAAGACGATGTAGAAGTAGACGATAATTGTTTACGATTTGATTGCCTTTCACGTTCTATCGCCATAGCTATTTTAGATTCTGCTTCAGCTAGCATTGATCTTAATTCACGTTCACGTTGTTCATTACTTTCCATAGTCTCAACCATCAGTTTTCTAGAACCTTCATTTTCATTTCTTATTTCCTCCACTAATTTTTCATATTTTATAATTCTTTCTTCACTTCCTTTAACTCGTTGCTTTGCATAAGTTTCCTTTTCTTCGCATTCGTATTTAATCCTTTCAATCTCTTCTATGCCTAATTTAATATCACGTGCAGAAACACGAATTCTCTCGTCTAAACCAGCAATTTTCGCTAATAATTCTGATATTTTTTCTTCAGCCATCTGTTCTCTTTGCTTACATTCTTCTGCTACTTTTTCTGCCAATCGAATTCTTTTCATATTCATTCTTTCTGCCACAATTTTATTAGTTTCCTTTTCCATTGATGCATTTTGTAATGATTCGATTTGTTTGATTAATGGTTTTGTTATATCTTGTAATGATTCATTTAATTCCTGATTTCTAGTTTCTATTAAATGAAATCTATTTCTCAATTCCTTATTTTCTTTAATTAAATTATCTTCTTTCCATTGTGAATTTGATATCATTTGATTTAAGTGTTGTCTCATTTCATTGATAGTTTTTTCTATTTCAATTTCCCGTACTTTATACTTTTCTTTTTCTTTGTTTATTTCATTTTCTTTCTCTACCATTGATCTCATTGCTTGTGTATCTAAATTTTCTTGTTGTGATTTTCTTAAATTTTCTAATTGTGACCTTAACGTTTCTACAGCAGCTGATGATGATTTATTGCCTCTTATTTCATTTTCTAATTCACGTAATCTACGTTCTGCACCATCTCTTGAATCTAAAGCAGCTTTTTCATTTGTTTCTAACTGCTTCAGTTTTGATGATGCTGCCTCTAATTTTGCACCGATTGCTGATATTGTTAACTGCATGTCTTGTATTTGCAAATCTTTTTGTTTAAAACTTGACTTTAATGTACGAGTTGTTTGTTCTTTTTCAGCTATACGAACAGATAATTTTTCTCCTTCTGATAAAGCTGCTGCTAATTTACCTTCTAAATCCGCATTTGTTAGTGTTGGTCGTGACCTTGATAATGCTATACATTTACGTTCAGCTGCTGATGCACGATCCAACGCTATTTGTAATTGAGATTGTAATAAAACTACGTGGCGTTGCAATTCTATTGTTGGTTCATCACTTGTTGTTGCCGACTCTGCAGCAGCAGAGGTTGTGCATAATTTGATATCGTTTTCTGAAGTTGATGGAGTGATTGATGCCATGAAATTGGTATTTGAAACATTCTGTTTTTCAGGCGTCGTTATACTAGCAGCAGTAGTAGTAGTAGTAGCCACTTCTGTAACATCTTCCCATGAATCGTCTTCACCACTTGCATCCCATGTTTTCCATGATGATTGTTGTTGCTGAGTTGCTGACATTGCTGAATAATAAATTATTGCATTGATCGATCGGTTGGTTTACTTTTTCTTTATCCTTTTGAAGAGGATGGAAACAAAGATAGTTATGATATTCCGGTGATTCAAAGAAAGTTGAAACTCCACCCGTTAACCCCACCGTTTTGGTTTCACTTCCTTCTCTCTTCTTCCTTTCCACCTGTCGATTTGAAAAAATGTCTTTCCTTTTCTCTAAAACAAGGAATACATCCTGAGCACTTCGATTTTCTAAAAAGAAAATGCTCAGGGCGTGTTGAACAAAATTAAAACATTTTAGATGAGAGCCCAAAAATGATTTTCAAAGATTGCGTTACAGTCTATAAGAATAAACACACGTGGAACACACAAATGACGTGGCATGTGGTTCATTAAACTTACAGTTAGAGAAAATTAAAATCTCGCGGCACACGTTTTTTGGGAAATCAAATTCCTGTCACCGAGATCTTTACTCCGAAAAGAAGAAAGAGAGCCAGTTACCAAGTTGACGCATTGGATTGTCATCTCGTTGAAAACACTATGAATGTCTTTCGGCCTACATCGAAATCATCATCATCATCACCGCCATCATCATCCCAAATGGCATTTTCCTTCTCCACATTTCCATCGTCGTCACCATTGAAATTAACATCGAAATCGAAATCAATTACACATCATAAAACAACATATCGACATACTTCATTCATCAATAACGCACATCTTCGTACTGCCACAAGTAAGCGTTTTCATAACTCGGTAACAATTAGAGAATCAGCAAATACAAGAAGACAAGTATGTATGAGTTTACCATCATCAGATGTGTTGGATACGTTTCATCAAATCGTTACATTGATTTCAACGCGTGGTGATATAGGTCCTTTCACTAATGTCGATATCGAAACGGTCACTTTAATCGCCGCTTTATCAGGCTCTTTTCTCGTATCTTCCCTTATCATTCTTTTCATCCTGAGAGTCTGATCTTCACAATTTCACTCTTTTCAATTCAAAATATAAAATCATTTTTGTCTGTTCTTAAAGTGCTCCTTGAAACAAATCTGTCGCCGGAACAATTTAATGCGGAGTAGGACCATGGAGTATCAGGCCTGCGAATAACAACACGCCCTCGTTGAAAATCTTCATTCCTATTCGTTGTTAAACATTTCAAAATGTGAACTAGCGGGGGCGACGTAGAGACATATCATAGAAATACAGCAATGTACTGTTTTACGATCAGAATAATATTCTGATCGTAAAACAGTACATTGCTGTGAGGGTTACTCCTTATGATATTACAGTATTGACATTACAGTAACTGTTGGAATTGAAGTCATAATACAATACAGAGTAACAGATTACACTTGTCAATGCTGAATGAATGAAACGCTAATTCGGTACAGTTGTTGAACATCGCGACCATTGGAGGTCATATTTACAGTGTCTCGAACTCGATTTTACATTAAATGGGTTATGGCTTTTTTCTTAATTTGGAGATTTGAGCAAAAAGATTTTTTTTCCGCCTTATGTCAACAAAAAGTGCTTTTATAGTAAATTTTATGAGGAATCTAATGCAAAAGTCCGTTTTAAAATATATGAAAAATTGAGAAAGTTAAGTCCATTTCACTACATTTAACTTTGAAAAACATTTGAGTCAGACCATGGCACAAATTAGAATTTACAAGTAACTAGTCATTTCCTGTATTCCAATTACTCCCGCTGGCAAAGAATTCGGATTCAAATTCTTCGTCTCCAACGTAATAGTGATCGAGTACTTCCTTTTTCAAGTACGCTTTTCTATTCCCCATGTGCTTGGATTGAATTTTATCTAGAGGTTCCCATTTGTTAACGAATTGCATATCCGTAAATATAGCAATACTATTACGTCGAATAGTATCAATATCAAAACCTGTTTTAATTAAATTAAACTGCTTCCACTCCGCTTTTGTTGAAAGATCCGTAACGTCAACAGTTCCCCATGCTGACCTATCGTATCTAAATAGATGATACTTGGAAGTTGAAAATTATAGGGTATTTCAAACCATGAACTTTGAATTTCCTTTCACTTCATCCATAAAACACTTGTGGAACGAACCACTTCATTTGATTTAGAACTTCTATCGATGTATTGCATCATTATCTTGGGAGTTTTTACATCCGTTTTTTATTTCTCTTTTAATTAAACCAAAAGCCCCATCACAACAGTTTTTCGTATGTGCAGCTATAATAAAATGCAAGAGAATCTTATCCTCATATCCAGCGATCACTCTCCATGAAAGACATCATAATATATATCTATTTTTATTCTGTCCTGCCAAATTATCTGCGTCTATTACTAGTTCTTTTGCGTTATTACATGGTGATTCTTTGGAATCATGCTTGATGAGTGAATTATGAAGAATTGATGCAACCTAATTTGCAGTTTTCGAATTTGGCCAATGTCCTTCAGGTAAGAAATAAATCAATGTTTTCTTATAGATGCTTGAAGAAACTCCAAAAAAGTCAAACTTCAATGAAGTCCGGAAATTCTTTTGACCGGGCTGTTTAACTAGACGTGGAAGGAGACATTTTCCGCAAAATCCATAATCACATGTTTAATACCACATTGTGGGTTATCACGAACTTTGTTCTGAAGATCTCTATAATATTTGTATTCTACTTTTGCATTTTTTCTATGTTCATCCAATGTTTTTCAAAGCACTTTTAGTAGTTCCTTTTCCATTTTCAATTTGATTTCTCAAATTCGTACATGTGTCACAGAAGTCCGAACCATTTTTCATTATCATAATTGTTTTAACATATCTATGCCATACTTGGCTAAATGAATTCAATGTAAAAGGCTCAAAGGGTCTTCGACCTTTATAGTTATTATTATTAATAACTACATCCGTGATATCATCGCACTGCTTTTTATAATCCTCATAAATCGCAGAGTAAGTAGAATGAGGAGGGAAAAGCTTGACAGGCTGATCTCGTTTACTTACACGTCCAGTTGGACAAGCTAGAGCATTAATAGTAGAATAGTATTCTAGAAATACAAGTACGACTTTTGTCTGAGCAATAAGTTTGTTTCGTCTCCTATTACCTAAATTAGATCCATCAATTCAAGTTTATTTGAATTAATTACACCCTTTGCTAGTCTTTGTGGTACTTGAGGTGAGCATTGAACAGTGGCAGTGAATAAAAAAGAGCATAATCTTTCCCCCGTAATGGCTTATTTGATTGTATATCGTTCTACATTATCCCTTATTCGACGCTTATTTTTTTCGTTGCTGATTGTAATTCCATTCAGATAATTCGTTTTCATCACCCTTTGGAGCGGCTAGAGATAAAAGCATCGATTTGATGGAGAAAATACGTTTTTTTCATTCATTGCACTAAAACTCTTAGAGAGTTCAAATAGCGTACTTTCGTTGCATGTTGGTTCGCATTTGCACAATGCCATAAGTCTATCAAAGTGTGCTTTTGAATTTTGAAGTTCGACGGTGTATAGCAGTACCTCATGATGGGTATGATCATTACTATTGTGATTATCGCTATTGACAACGTCTATTAATATGCCTTCTTCATCATCTTTTATTTCGTTTGATTGAGCGTTTTCATTGGTACAACTAATACTTTCATTCTAAGATTCAAGGTCGAGAAATTGCTCTCGTTCAGCGTCGAAGTCGCACATACTGTGATTTTGGGGTGTGTATGAGTATGTAAAGATCAATGAAGCATTAATACTGGTCTCAATTAGAATTAAATGCGCACTAATCTGTTTTTTCAAAGAGGATGAAAAATAATTTCGATTTATTCAACCGTTAGGCATTTTTTGTTACAACTTGTTGATTTGTTTCATAAACTAATTTAAATATATATTTTTAAAACTATGCTTAATTTATAAATAAACCTGATAGAATTAATCTTGAGTTCATTCCACATCCAAAGGTATGTAAATCAGCTGGTCAACCAAATTTTCCATGACGTACTTTAAAAATGAAAGCACACACAATTTATTAGTCGAAGTCATCTATACAAGTAGTCAGAAGTACACGAACATGCTTGCACTAATTTATCATCCGCCAAAATCTTCGTCACAAGGTGTATGCCAAATGCACCGGAGCTGCCAATATGGCAATGCTCATGCTTTCCTACTTTCGTCAAATTCGTCCTCGTCATGCAATAAGCCCAGTTCGACCACGCTGCCAATATGGCAATAGCCTTACAGGCTAGGGTATTCTTGCATCAATGCAAAGTGGTCCAAGTTGACGTTATCGTGGTTAGTTTTGCTTTTATAAAGACAATTTAGTCTCTCAACTCAAAGATGAAATCAGAATCGCCATCTCAAAATCGGACTTCCTTTCGCAGGTTATGGACCCAGTTAGTTCGCTAGATCAACACGTCGAAAACTTCTGACCCAACTAATCTACGCAGAAACACGCCGTCCTTTAACATGTCAGATGAACACAAGATCATAATTCGCCCAGTCGACGACCGCAGTGACTACGCACTGTGGCGTATTCGCGTCGTCGCTACTATTGACGTGAAAAGTTTCTCCGATGCTATCGACAATAAGACCATGAGGGACGCCGGCGACGACGTGAATTATCAGGCAGGAAAAATAATAGTACCGACGTTAAGCAACCAAGCTCTTCGTGTCGTCCGCGACTTTATCGGAAAACCGGCACTCAGTTTTCCAATCTAGACTCACGCTACGACTCCAATTCTACTGCGTCTCGAATCACTAAGATGTCGAAAATCGTCTCTACTCGCTTTTCAAACCTCTGTGGGAAGATGTCGGTCCACATTGATCGCCTGGTCAGACTCATTGACCACCTCCGGAGCATGGGGACAAATATCGACAAATCTCTCGCTATAGGTACTCTGGTGGCATCAATAGAAGTTGCTAAGCTTCTTCCAGTCAAACCTTCAATCAAGACGCTTGCCGACTCCGAGATCAGTTGGGAAGATGTCTTCAAACTTCTCATTGAAGATTCTAAGACTATCTCGTGCAGTTCTGCCTTTTCGGCTCCTGCAAACGTCGCAGTCGCCACTTGTCAAATCTGCCAGAAGAATAACCACTGCACGGAAAAGTTCTTCCCAAACCCCATGAGTCGCAATTCGAAGTTGGACATATCTGTCGGTTCCCGGTGTTCTCTACGATCTACGTGACAACTTCCGCGTTCTCGGGTACGCCAAACAGGACGAAGATGGCCTCTTCTACATTCTAGATGATGGTACGACGAAGGCATCTTCAACTTAGACGAAGTACATTAGGAACAAGAAGGCCATGATGGAAACAGCTGTGCGCCGGGCTAAGTTGAAACACCACAATGCAAAATTCACTCCTCGAATTGCTTCTAACGATATCCACATTTCTGATGAATTTCCTCTTCTTGCCAAACCGGTGTAAACTTCCGTCGAAACAACTTTCAAAGCCGATTACAACTCTACCTCCTGTGAACAGGATAGATTAACGCCGAATATCGTCGATGAGAACACTGTCAAAGTTTGGCACCTCTGATTGGGGCATGAATTGCCCACCAAGGCAGTTCTTCGATATATCTCCCATGATATTATTTCCCACACAACTTGTCCAAATGTGGAATGTGAATATTTACTCAGAGGCAAGTTCCGTCGCAGTTTTGGTGGTTAATTGAAGAAATCGGCTGAGATCGGTACGCTTCACGTCGATACTAAGGATCAAATCGAAGCGCAGAAAGCCGATGGTCATCAATATTTCGTGATCGTAGTCGAAGAAATGACACATTTCGATGCAATTCGCTTTGTCAAACACTTTGAGAAGCAGTCGGGATACACCGTGAAAAAACATTCATGCCGATGGAGGAACCGAATTTCGTCGTGCGTTCGACTACCTCAAAAAGTAAGGTGTTGACATCTTCATCATGTATGCAAACACACCTGAGTCAAACAGACTCGCTGAGCGCATTCAACATACGATAATCTACCTCGCTCGAAGTTGCTTACAGCAAGCCAAGTTGCCATTTCACTTTTGTAATTACGCTGTACGACATGTTGCTGATTGTCGAAATTTCGTCTGCCACTCTGATACTAAGGAGATGCCATTTGAGGCTCTTTTTGGTCGTCTTCCGTCTGATTTAAGTGGTATTCATCCATTCAGTTGTCGCAGGATGTATAGTCCAGTCCAACAGAAGCTTCCGACTTTCAGTTCCAGTCTCGAGGAAGGCATATGCCTATACCATGATGGAGGAGTCACCTATCTCGTTCTTACACAAGAAAAGGTAGTGAGGATAAAACACGTCAAACCATTTGAAACATACTTTCCGTGTTTATTTGTTGCAACCGGAACTAATAGCGATATGGACAATCCACATGAACAAGTTGAAGTACTTCTCGACGACGACGAAGATTTGAAGATCATGCCGCACTAAGATACCGATAATACATTCTTGGAAAACGATCTGAATTATGTCCCTTCAAAGCTGAGCTAGTTCCGCGAAACCAATGTTGAAAGCGACAATACTGAATATTTGGACAGTCACGACGAAATATGCACACAGTAATGCCCTTCAGGCCGGTATAATTCACACCAACGTCGCAATATCAACTACAGCTGTATGGTCACTCAAGTAATTGTCTCTGATGCGGATGAGCCAAAACAGTCTGCCGCTCTCAAATTAATTAAACGCGAGAACTGGATTTCATCCATCAAAGAGGAATTGGGTGTTATTCTCTAGAACCAAACTCGGGTCGATGATCGACATTCACTTTCGCCGCCAAATGCCGAAGTTCTGCCGTCTGGTGTCGTCTTATCCATCAAACGAGACGCACATGGCAGCGTTGCACGATACAAGGCACGTCTCGTCGTCCACGTAGATTTTCAATCCGACGTCGACGAGTACACCCAAGATTATGTTCCAGTTGCATGCATCCAACTCGTCAGTCTGATGCTATGTGTATGACTGCAAAGGGTTTTCAATTGACCAATTGGACGTCAAAGGTGCTTTTCGAAACGCACATTTGCCGGAATCCGACAACATCTGGATTCTCTTGCCTAAGATTCTTGGTGTTAAAGTTTCCGATGGTCGTCTCGTGAATCTGGTAAAATCGCTGTACGTCTTACGTCAAGCTCCGAAGCTATGGTATGAGCACTTGTCAAAATTTTTTGCCGAACCTGTTTTCCGCCGTGCTCAACACATTTATTGCCTTTTTATTGGCTGCACTGATTCTAGTCCCGTCTAAATCGTCGCATACGTCGACAGCTTGCTGATCATTGGAAACTCAGCCAACATGAGAACCGCAAAGCTCAGGATTTCTAATTACCTGACGATTTCCGACCTCAGTCCGTGCAGACACTTCCTTGGCATCAAGATCGAAGGACGTTCTGATGGCATGTTCCTATCACAATCTGCATAATCGCAACCCCTAGTAGAACAGTGGTGGAATAGAGCATTAGCCAATCGTTTTTTTTTAAATTGAAATGGAGGGAATGTGGTGGGTTTAGTGACGGGAATGTGGCGGGTGCATGGCTGGTCTGAAAATAAAACCAGGCCATAGTTTTTACTGTAGCCCACCACAGGATAGGCCAAAACCGCCATAAAACCGCCACATCCCAGATTTGCCGACGGGTTTATAGCGGGTTTTTGACAGAGCTACAGTTCGATTAACCGGGTTGGTCCCAGACACCTTATGGCGCCATTATGGCTTGTTTATGACAGTTGTATAGCTCATCTATACAATATTATGGCTCAGTTTTGGCTGTATTATGGCCTGGTGATGGCCCTGTTATTACACGTTTATGTCACTGTTATAACAGTTTGATGGCACTAGTATCACACGTGTATTACACTGTGCAGTTACTGCACAATGCATCGTTGGCACATGATTTTGGTGTTTATTTATTATGCCATATACTGTACTTTTCTAGGAATGATAATGCATTTCCTCCCGTGTCTTTATTCTATTTCCCCTCACTTTCTCTCTTAGTTGAATCCACTTTCGCAATCGGATTAGCACCACAATCATTTTCATCTGTACGCGAAGCCGTAACAGCGGAATCAATGAGTGATTCACATGCATACCAAATCCACAGGCATTCTCCAAATAGTTCCCAATCTTGCTTACAAACTATCAAGTTGACTCGAGCCAAAAGTGAGTGGTCCATTGATTCATGGAAAATCTTAAAAATTCTGTCCCTAGTGATTAGATCACTCGCCTTCAACCCAATTATGAACACTCGCTCAAGCTTGGAAGTCAACCCCGGACTTTTCTCCTTGAACTTTTTACCACAGAAGATTCGAAGAATTAAACGTAGAAAGGCTTTCATGACCTGATCCGCCTCTTCAGAAGAAACACTCTCAAAACATGCCAGTTTGTGAAGAACATTGATTTTCTCCTTGTGATCCAGGGG
>JAULBU010048295.1:0-13300 GCA_032358235.1 Odonthalia washingtoniensis | reverse complement strand
GACATGTACAGAGATAACGGAAGGGAATTTGGTGGGAGTGGAGGTGGATTAGGTGGACTGGGAAGGCTAAATGGTTCACAGCGACCATCATTTCTTAACGGTGAAAACAGTGTGGCAAAACAAGCACACGTGAAGGTGGAAGGGCTGGGTGTCGTTAGCGATGACTGCGAAATACGTGGAAATGGGTTCAGTACTGGTCGTCAACAAGCGCATGGTATGCGCAGTGGGTACAGTAGTAATGGTGGGGATGGCTTCCTACCGACTTGGGGCAATATGGCGGGTGGATATGATGGAAGTGATAGAAAACGAGTGAGAGATATGGGGTCTTCTGTGACCAAGTTGACAGTTGAAACTAGCACTCACCACGGATATAATGAATGTCAAAATCTTCATCATCAACACGATGTGTCGCGCGCGACTACAGCTACGATATCACGGTCACAAACGCTTCTTCCACTCAGCTCGCACCGTCTTCAACAAACTCATCAGCGATCAAATGTGTACGGCGAGGCTGTACGAGGCCAAGGACAGGGCCCTGGACAGGGCCCAGGACAGGGCCTTGGTATTGGCGGTAACCATAATCATGGAGGTGGTGGAACAAATAACCTGTCTGGTTATGTGGCGGCGACTGGATCAGGGGGTTTCTCCGGTGGCGGCATATTCGGACATAGCGAGGGAGCGATGGAAGAGCATGGCGAAACGGGTCCATCGTCCAACAACACAGGGGCACTGAGAGGAGGTTTTGGTCTTGGTGCCAACAGTGGGCTTGGAAGTGTACCAATGGTCGGGAACTTGCGCTCATCACAAAACGCGTTCGTGTCAGCCACTGGCGGAGGACATTCAACGCAATTGTACGGTAGTACGCGCACTTCGTGTTAAATTATATGGAGTGGCGAGTGTACGTACGTAGGAATTTTTATTTTTTAAACTTTTTAAACTTATTTTTTTTTAAAAAATAAGTTTTAAAAAATTAATTATTATATAAATAATTAAAAACATAAACTGTGTAAAGTGTTTTTGTAATGCGTTTTTATTTTTTTCCGGTTCCAGTTCAAGGGGGCCAGTGAGGAGGCTTTGGTAACGTTGCTGCGCGCGGTCCAGTTGGCGCCGGTCTCACCGGGCCAAGGTTCGGAAAATTGGAATATGGCGCAACCGCTCTGCTTCGCATTACTGTGGTAATACATCAATTGTCATCGATGTGCAACAGCCAACCACAGCCGTTCCCTTCTTTTTGGCACTTACATACCCTAATTTATTTCCCTTTTATTCATGGGAGTACGGCTTTCAACGTTGTTCCTTTCTATAAAAGGAAATGCGCCGCCGTCGCAATCAACGCCATGGACAGTCACACTGGGTGTTTCCGACATCGACAATGTCACGCCGTCAGCCTTCTAAAACAGTACCCCCAAAAGTGATCGTTTTCGGATCACCACATGCTAAAGCAGTCTGCCTCCAATACTTCCTTCAAACTGGTTGCGACCAAAAAGTCGTGTGTCTTCCGCAACATCGCCTGCTCGCTGTTGAACAACGAAACAAGCATTGATTTGTGCTTGCTTTGTGTGCGTACATATACGTCACCGACTAGGCCGGCTTTAATAAAGGGAATGGAGGATGGTGAGAATGAGGGAACGGGGATCTTTGCAATTCAATCAATTTTTGCCATTTATATTTCGAAAAAGTACAGAACTTTTCATAATTCCAGTCCACGGCCAAATAACAACAAGGCCCCTCGTTCGCCTTCGTTAGCTTCAGTCACCAAGTTTTCAACCGTTTTTTCACTATTTTGTAATGAACTTTTCTTTCATAAAACGATGTAAATGTTTGCCTGCCCCTCTCCCGTTTATTTCTTCCCGTTTTTTATTTTGGACGACCAATCTCTCGATATCGCACCGATTGCTACTACATGTCACATCCACGCTTCCTAATGCCCCACATCATCGCTGATGCTGTTTCTTCTGATCATCACTGCGCCAGCACACAATCAAGTGCGAGGTGTGTTATAAACCACGCCTCCCATGGTAATTATTGCGTTAGCTCAGCTAAGCTAGGTGATGATTCAATAAATTTTTAAAATTCCGGCTGAATATCGGTATCATTCATATCGGTGAAGAAAGAAAGCTGTTCTCTTCTCGGGAGAAATGCGTTCTATGAGTCATAGAGCCTACCCACAGCGCAAGCAAAACATCGTTGGCTCGCAATTTTAATTTTAATTTTACAATTATCTTTTCATTGGACATCACATGTAACATTCTTACCCTATAATGACGCATAATGACACAGAAATCGCGCATATAACGATGATAAGTTATCAACGTTATAATAACATGAATCAGTGGGGTATGTGGTCCGGATAGGCATGCTCATGTTCCGAACTGGTTTGCAACTTTAATAAAACAAGACCATATCTTACATACAAGACTATGACGTTAGGATTATTTGTTGAAAGTAACAAGTTCATTATGACCAAATACGGTGATTAAAACGTCCGCAACCTTCTATTACATCATCGCCTTACACAATAAATGGACAAAAACCTAATGAAGCCATGGGGGTTGTTTCGATCTACTTTCTCGTACAGTAGAGGTATTGTACGACTGCGCTGAGATGTCTACAGTATTAATATTAATGAACCAACGAAATGTAATATTCTTGTCTACTGTGTCTATGAAGATGAAGATGATGATGATGAGGACGGTGAGGGCGGTGAGGATGGTGAGGATGGTGAGGATGATGATGAATTCCCCTGCCCAGTATACGTAGGATGACTATGAAACGGGAGGCGTGTTTTCTAATCATGGGAATCCGATATAATCAAATTTTGATTTGGGAGCCATTTCTCTCTTTTCTTCAAATCAATTTCATTGTGGAGGCACTTTTAAAAGTGCCTCTTTTAAAGAAAAAGCGACATCTATTTTCAAAAATTATAAGCATTTTAATAGATCAGATGGAATCGGATATAACAGAAAAATAATTTTCACTCATCACAAACGAATCCAGTATGACGGGCTCGGCGAAAATTCCTCATGAACCGTGTTTTTTTGGAAGTATAATAAGACATGGAAATGTTGTTGCCCATTAAGCTATGCAGCGTTTGATCAGAAACGTTATTCCTTATCAACTTTAGCAACTTCCTTTCTGTCCCAAAAGGATGTCAAGGCTGCGCCCCTGCACTGATCATGGCCATTATTTTCTTCCGGTTTTTATGCTTCCCATTCTAATCGCAGCTCCGCTCTATTCTTTAAATCAATAATCAGGTACAGTCAAGTCTGAAGACAATCGGGGTGGTGGAAATAAAAAGATGTACACTGAACTGATTAGTCACGACATCTTCCTTGCAATTTTTTAGGTGGCATGGCAATGGGTTGATGTGACACAGCTGTAAGAGCATTTTAATTGAGCGACAATACCCGAAAATCTATTTTTGGCCCAACGGATGGTGTTGTTTATACATGTAATACATATAATGCATGCATTTGAAAGGTTTGTGAAATGGCCTGTCGTTTTTGCTGCTTTTTCTATTGTAACAGCCAACTTTTCAGCTCCAGAAGCAAGCCTTCATGTGAATTAAATTAGGGAGAATTCGTATATAGTACGGTGAAAGGTTTGTAATATGAGACCTCAGTACTGTGACATTAAAAATAATTAAAAAGTTTAATAATAAAAATCCACTAAACACCTCTAAAAAACAGTTCACCCCGCTAAACATTAACAAAACAAACCTTTTACCCTAAAAGTCCGGCTTTATCCCATTAAATTAAATTTTAATATACGCTTCCATTCCTATTTCAGGTTGTCAATACAAATAATAATATTATTAATAGTAATAGTTTTCGGAGTTTTTCTTTTTTTTGTGTGGATACTATAGGACACGTTTCACGAGATTGATGCGACAAGTGCAAAGAAGACATGAAAAAAAATCCCAATGCAGAATCGTCATACCAGATCAATGGAATGTGATCTAGAAAGATTCTCAACCGAAGCATTCCTCAAACTGTTTCGGTTTTGACTGAATGAAATAACAAAAGTAGCAGAATTAATAGATTTGTCTTACGAGCAAACGGACAAGTCTAACTAAAACATTGATTCAATACCTGCATGCTGCATTGTGATACGACGTTTAGCTGCACCATATCGGTAAGGTGACTTCGAACCGATGTTTGGGATGCATATATAGGTCCTTTCGGACGCATTTTGGGAGGTTTTGAGACATTTTATTAAAAATTGGGGACAATTGTTTTTGTCCTCCTTCAGAGCAGACGTAATAACTGAAAGAATACAGGCCTTTTGAATTTATCAGATAACAGCGACTTCTTTTGACGAACTGCGTCGGTTTTATTTACTGCACTACAATTGAAATGTCGAGGCCAGGATGTCCAGATGTCAATTAATCGCTTGATATTCCAGTGACAAGAGTTTTAAATGTCTGATATATTAGACAGTGATGACGCCAGATGGGATGATCTTTCACACATACGGACCTGAATCCGGGCGACGTCACGAATTTACGCAGTACCGACACAGTGGAATGGATAACGTTTTTTTAGGAGTCCCTTGATATTAAAGGACAACATATTATGTATACAGGGATCCCGCGTTTATCTTATGTTCATGGCTTCAGGTTGGATTTAGCCGACATTTCCCACCCCCACTCAAAGGATACGTATTAAAGGGATGAGGGTCGTTCATGTCTCTGTTGAAAAAAGTATTATAAAGACATGAACCAGATGTGGACATATCAAAACTTTAACGGAATGATGAGAGCACGTGAGACGCCAATATTAACTATGTACAAATCAACGGGCTTCATTTAGAACTTTAATTTATGTATAGAGCCTAGTAGAAATTTAAAATACATTTAGGGTTAGTCGTATATGCCTACATTAGAAGGTTACTTACAAATAAAAATTAAACAAAAGGTATTCTACAACTGTTACTTTATTTACTAGTTAATTTATTCGTTAAAACTAATAATAAACTCAACATTTACTTTCGTTGAATTATAGATTCCTTTAGCTCCTCGATCGCAATTGTGTGACAAAGTTTAGAGAATTGGAGCTTTTGTCGAGTACTAATCAGTTCATTAAGTTGTTGGTCGCATAAAAGCCTTTCGTTCAAAGACTTGTCAGCTGGTTGCTGAAATTACATCCAATATTAATCAATATTCAGTCTCATCTAATAAAAATCATACATGAGTTTTACGTGCACGTCAAGAAATCGGAGGTCATCGTCATCTGATGCAAAAACTACGATCCTCGATACAGCCACGGAATTTCATGATGAAGGTTGAGTCAGTTGCGACACATTTTTGGTTTAATTTCACTAACCAATCGGTTTCGGATATCCTCCCCAGAATCTTGTAGCCGCCTATCTATATATGCCCATTCTTCTCTCTTTGATATATGTAGTGGGAAAGTTGGAAACATTCCTTATACTTGGTTACGACTTTTGCTACAAGCATGTCGATTCCGTACGCCCGAGAACGCTATTAGCGGAGTTAGATGATGGCAAAACAGTGTCAATTATTCGAAAACATAACAAACGAATGTTTGAAGATCCACTAATACTCGAAAAGCAGGAATTAAAAACCTCTAAAGGGAGTATGTCACTAAACGTCTGCGTCTCCAATCAGATGGTCATACAATAAAGCACCTACACTTGAGTTGAACTTACAATAGTCCTTCAAGGACTGATCCTAGTGGAACCTACACAAAGTTTGCATGAAAGCCACCTATGCGTTTATGGCACAGGAATTACCAACAACACAGACAGAGAATAATTAAGGATATGAGTTGCCAACTTCTGGGAGAACCCGAAGACGTTACTCGTGAATCAAAATATAGCCAACTCGAACCCACATCACAGCTAAATAATGGAGTTTGAAATTTCCCATGCTCAAATGCTTGTCCTTATACCTGAACAAAAACCGTCATCATCTAATTCAACTACGAGATCTATATTTAGGAAATGGAAATAATCTGCTCGAGACCCAGCGTCAATCAACAAAAACCTAGCTCAACTTAGAGAGACGAATATGGAAAAAGATGAAACGCCAAAAAAGGCGGATGATATACCACTCGGAGTCCACGAGGAATTCCATCCGCAAATACGGGAAATTTTGATGTAGCACGAGCCAATGTGGATCGGCAAACTATGGAAAATATATTTGAAAGAACATTCCATTGACCGAATCCCCGGTTTAAGAACATTCAAATCACCGCATGTAGAGCCGGTACAAAGGTAAGTGAAATTGAAAATCTAGAGTTTATGAAACAGCAACAAGCTGGTGTGATAGAACCTGCCCATTCCGAATCAACAGCGCCCGTAATGTTTGAAACCAAGAAAGATGGCAAACCATGGTTCTAAATTGACTACTGGAAGCTTACTAAGCTTCCGGCTGTCAATTTAGAACGAAATCTCTATTTGTAATCAAGATTCCGTAAAAGATATATATCCTATACATGGAATGGATGAGTATATATGATATATACTCTGTTGGGGATGCCAAGGTTTTCACTACTTTGGGTACATACTCTGGCTATTGGAAAGCACCCATTTGACCAGAGGATGAACCGAAAAATTTCGTTTTATGTAAATAGGGAACATTGCAATGTAAACGCATGTCCTTTGGACTAACCAATGCACCAGCAAAGTTTCAACGTGCGTTAGATTGCATACTGATCAAATAGAATTGATAGAGATGTCTCATCTACCTCGATGACATTATTATTTACTCCAAATTAGTAGAGGAAGAAATAAAAAACGTGTATGATATACTATGCTGACACACCAAGGATGGCGTCACGTTGAAGATCAAGAAGTGACACTGAAGTAGTCTTAAAATGACCCCTTCATTAAGTCCCCTTGCCACACATGATCCAGCTTTTGAAAAATCACATACGTTTGCCAGCACTTTCTGTTGTATACAACACCCATGGTGGCGCATATTATATTCTGCCCATTCCGGGACAGACTTCATACTCGACAGACGAAATTGAAAGGTAACCGTAAACCTTGTTTATGAATTACTATTTACAAAGCCGTTTGATACAGCTTTGGAACAGGCCCTTGTACCCAGGACTGCAGAAAACCGCTTTATACCAAATGCTAACATACCAAAGTATAAGATGAAGTTAATATCTTTCTTGGGACTATGAAACGTCTATAGATGCCTCATACCAAGCTTCACCAATACATGTTCATCATTCAAAGAGTTGCTGAAGAGAAACAACCCGAAATCCTTTGCGTTAAAGGAGGAGCAACTCTAATACTTCTACTTTTTGATAGAGACTGTCTATTAACCGCCGGTACTGTCGATTTGATAGCGTTGAATCTATACATTGGACGAGTTTGTGCGACATAGAGAAAGAGAGAACATGACAGAGAAGTGAGCGGTCCGATGATTGTAGATGCGAATGACAATAAAATATAATGATGATTGTAGATGATGACTCCTGACGATGATAATGATTGCAGATGATGTGATAAATGATAGGATAGTAACATGATGAGGATGATTACAGATGCCACGATCGATGATAAAAAGAGGAATGGTGATGCAACAAATATTAAAAGAGGAATGATGATTGAAGATGATAAAATGACCATATATAAGAAAACGAATGATAATTGCGGAGGATTGTGACGAAAGACCATACATAGGATATTAGATACATACACAGAACGAATATTGCAGGAAATATGCAACTGGACATCATATGATTCTCCCATAAACAGTAGTATCCACACTAACTACAGCTAATATTAAAGTAGCACGCGTTCAAATATCAACGAGACTTAAACCACCTACTGTAGTATACACGTGTATAAGACTGACCAGTATTTCACAAACTACCGCGACGAATAATCTTTTGTCTTGGATTCGCCAAAGGCATCCTTATTTTACTATATGAATGCCTCTCGCACCATTCCCATTATTTACTTTCCCTTCTCACTCACTACTCTATACAATTATTAAACTCAGTTTACATATTGTTACAGACATAGAGGTATTGATATCTTAGTCAAGTGGTCACCAACTTCGTATTGATACGAGGTCGTGCACGTTCTGTCACCCCTTTGCTCATTAGTATTAATCTTGCTCATTAGTCTCTGTCCTGGTCTCTGTCATACCATTTGTCCCTTCCTCATTAACCTCTCGTTACTTGCTACCGCGCTATCAGCATACGAAATCACACCACACGTTGCACTGACTAGATAAGCGCATTCCGCACTGACATATACTGTAATCATTTCTAAAATCCACACCAATGCACCTTCCACAGTAACTCGCACTAACGATTTATTCTGCATACACGTGGCTGTATGAAAACAAAAGGCGCTGATTGTCATCACCCTGCATACAGCAGTTCGACGTACCAGTGTCATTTGACAATCTGGATTTTGCCACTGGTAGTTTACTGAAAAAAAGAAAAAACTCTACAATCCAAAGAAAATTTAAACAAGAAACACACACAGAAGAAGTACTTCTATCACATTACTAACTACCTTAGATTTGATCACATTACTAACCACCTTAGATTTATTTCTTTTCAGATCTAAATCACCGTATTCAACACATCACACATCACAACTCCCAACACAAGCGTAACTTTCGACCACAAGAAACTGCAACGATCCAAGATTGACATTATAAAAAATAAATGGAACAACCACCCGAGAACCCGGGTGATACTTCTCATCCTTCAAGGCCCCCAGTGTCTCGTACTTGCAGATCTCGTTTGTTTCCAACTTAAAAGATCACCCGATACAAGAGGTGCCTTAGAAGGACCACAAGTATAAACACTGAAACCCCCTTGGCAAGAGACATGATTGTAGCCGCAAAAGCTTTTCTTGGCGACTACCCAATTACGGAAGAAAGTGCGGAAGAAATCCCGCCCGGTAGAGGTAGTCTACTCCGCGAACTAAAAGAAAGGCTACCGGAGGACTCTCAACTTTTCAGCAACGCATAATTTGATATGTCACTTGCTCCAATTGGACTTCTTATAGACATTGCGGAACTCTATGAATTACTCAATTTATCCTTAACAACCATACCACCGTTAAAATTAGACACAGTAGACAGCTCTAACGATTCGCTGATGACCCACCTTTGGCTCGCCTTCATCACCCCAAGCTCACCAGGAGAACTTCGTGTCGAATCGAGATTCTCGATTCGATTACGACAGTTCGAACGACAAGATGATGGTGCCATTGACGAGACGTTATGTTGCTGCTGCTGATGATCATGATGATTATGTTGCAGATGATGATGATGTGATATGTTGCTATTGATATTGACGCAAGAAGATGGTGCCGCTGGGATGACGCTTGTGTTGATAATGATGAGAAGATGAAGTCACTGAGGACGGTAACTACATGATAAGGGAATGTACGTAAGGACGCAAGAAAAATTCTACAAAGAGGAGAGTAGTATGGAGACGCGTGCGCGGACGAAGGATGAATGTTGAAGAAAGTGACACGGGAAAGAAAAAGGGTTTAAACAATATGGTGCTTGATAGTCAAAATAGTAAAACGCAGAAAAGGCGGGAGGTCACCCAAAAATGTTGATAATTTCCATACGTGTAACTGTACAAGACAGTAGGGCAGGGAGACACGGCAGCACTACTTGCAAAAGGATGATTTACACTGACCATAGTACCCACATGCACTTAGCGAATGCAAAGAAGGACGAACGGAATGTACTGTACTGACACGTTGAAAACGACACCTACTCGATATGGAGAGACACATTTACAGCACCACGAAGGACAGAGGGTTACACCATGCCAGAGTGGCAGACACAGGATTCACGCGTACCAAATACGGAGCGGCACGTGGGGACATGACAAGAGATAGGATTGAATTATCTAATTGAAAAATTAGTATTGAATCCTCGAATATAGTGGGAACACATTACACGTGTTATTATAATTCATTTTGACTCAAAAGTAGTATACATAGCGTCATGTGAATCAGGATGATGAACTCAATAAAAAGGTAGACATTTTACGACAAACCCCAGAACCCCAGATTTCAATTTAAAGCAATCTTCTCGCTGTGAAGTATCCCCGGAGTAAGAGAGATCTTAATCGAACAGGTCCAAGGACTTGTTAACCACAGTCGCAAGGAGCAAGAACAATCCCCACGCCGAAACGCGTGCCCGATTGCTGTCGATCCCATTCGAATCGACGGAGCATTAGCGTTTCTCCAAAACCAGATGACCCGCAAAACCACTTGATTGTGGTACCGATACTGGTTTTACTCGCTCGTGAAAGGCCCACGTTATCATATATTTTTCCCATTCACTCTCGTATTTACGATTCCATTCATCGAATACATGCATATTCACTTATCGAGTCCTATCCAATAAGGCCGCATCCTTTTTCGTTTCTAACCACTTAGCACCGGTTACCCAGTTGCATTTAGACACTTCATTCTATAATAAGCACCTTCAACACGAATCGCCAATTTCTCTACACACACCCGTCACCTTCTCCTACTCTAGAACTTAAGTAAACTCCAAATGTCGATGAAGATCGATACCGCCGATTCGCGCGAGGCATTGAGAAGGCAGAAAGATCTCACGTGGCGAAAGGGAGAATGGGATGGCGAAGATGGCAGAAAAAAGCAGGGTGAGGCAGGGAGAAGCACGACGGCAGGGAGACGAAGGGAGGAGCACGATGGCAGGGGAGAAGCACGATGGAAGGGAGAACCAGGGAAAACCAAGAGAAGTAGGAAGAACACGGGGGAACCAAGAGAAGTAGGAAGATGTAGGAGATGAAGGGAAATGCAGGGAAATGAAGGGAGAAGCACGATGGCAGGAAGAACCAGAGAGTAGCAGGAAGAACAAGGGATACCCAGGAAGAAGCAGGAAGAAGCAGGGAGAAGAATGATGGCAGGAAGAAGAAGGGAGTGGCAGGAAGAACCAGGAAGACCCAGAGAGGAGCAGGAGACGAAGGGAGATGCAAGAAGTAGGAGGAGCCGCAGGATAGGAGGAGAAGTTACGCGGGAAGTAGAAAGGAGGAGGAGAGGTCACGAGGAGGGGAATGCAGAAAAGGGCTCGACGACGAGGATAGGAGGAGTAGATGCACACGAAGGGAGGGAACCAGAGGAAACGGAGAAAACCCGAATAAGTAATAGTATGCCAAGTATGCAAGACACAAAGTATGAAATACTATATTATGATGTGTAAATTGACACCTACACAAAAAGCCTACACAGTTCGATTACTACATAGAACGCCGCACGCATACACACGAACACACTAACAGACACTGTATACACACAGTCACTGTACGAGACAAACACGATGTCATCCAACACGTGGCAATATAATTGAGTGAGAATTCTCTCCAATTAACAGTACTAATATTAGAATCCGACACATGTGTGTGCCGACAGTGTCGCATTGGAGGTATTAGAACTGAGTTAGGATTATTATGATTATCGTAATCCGATACACGTGTCAGGAATACTTTGCTATTTTGCTATTTTCAGAAGTAGTATACATACCAGAACCCGATTCTAGCGAGAAAGAATAAAGAAATGCAGACATTTACAGACAAACGGAACGCCACAATTTGCGAAGCGATCATATCGAATGATAGTATCAACCAGGAAGAAGAGATCCAACCTGAACGAGCCTCAGATCGACCAACAATCGACGCAAGGTACCCCCACGCAATTTCTGTGTGCCAGTCTGCCTACCGATTGCGAATCAGAATCGGTGAAGACACAATACTGTGCCATCGATCAGACAATCCTGCTTAAGTGTATCATGGACTTTGATCACCACCAGCATCCCTGTAAGGTGCGAAGAAACTGACCTTGCATCCAGCGAACAATAAACGTCCTGATCTCACTGACGAGTATCACGACCAGACCAGACAGCCTCTACTAGTAGCCATTCGACACTTCACGAGTACTGTCGAATACCTCGGCCTTGTAATCAAGCCAGAAGGACTGGAAATAGACCGAACAAACACGGAGTCACTCAAGCAATCCATGCCACCAACGTCGAAGATGGAATTGGGATCGTTCTTGGGACTTTGCAACGTTTACAGACGGTTCATACCAAGCTTCACAAATACGGCATCGAAACTCAACGAGCTGTTGAAGAACAACAACCCAGACTCGTTCAACTTGAATGAGGATCAGCTTCAATCATTTCAATCTCTCATAGAGGCTGTCTGCACACCGCCAATACTGGCGATACCTAAACTCAACCTACCATATTCGGTAGACACGGACGAAAGCAACTACCAAGTGGGCTGCGCAATCTTTCAAACCCATCCAGATGGGGAACAAAAACTTATCGGGTACTGGTACCGTTCATTGAACCAAGCCGAAAAGGGATACTCTACAACCGAACTAGAATGTCTCGCTGTCGTATGGGCCTTGAAAATACTCCGCCCTTACCTTCCCTATGGAACTTTGTTGTATATACAGAGCACGCCGCGCTGGGCTGGTTGCTTACGATCAAAGATACATTAGGAAGACGTATGCGCTGGCAATAACGCCTAGCGGAGTTTGACTTCAACATACAGTACAGGAATTGCAAGACCAGCTCGCAAGCCGACGCCTTGTCGAGACTGAGGACGTCCACGGAGAAAACCACGGACGACGAAGAAGACCTTCCAACATTCACCATGGGAGAAGAAAATAAAACGCAGGAACATATCTCCCTGTCAATAGACAGCGTCCAGCTGGACACGACAACAGCAGACGAGTATCACACGTCAACTGACTTGGACGATTCATCCGCTGACACAGCGTTCACAACATTGCCGGGTCCGACTCAGCCCGACCCGTTATTTCAACAAATATCGACCGACGAATTACTCGTCACACAACAATCCGACTCCTTTTGTCATATCATAAGCCGAAAGCTCGAAGAAGGGGTGATAGAAACCTTCGGCTTCAACGACGACGAACCAATAATCCGGAAAGCTGAAGACGGACCCAAGTCGTCATCCCTCATGCCTTAAAGACAAGAGTATTGCACATTCTCCATTACACCATACTCGGCGGTCATTCAGGAGGCAGGAAACTGTACCAGACAATACGCCGTCACATGTCTGGCCTACATGCGCAGTTGATTGTTACGAGACAGCACAGCGGTGCCCAACATGCGCCGGTAATCGCATTAAATTGCGTAAGAATGCAACGCAACTCCAACTCTTTCCGGCAGAGGCACCGTTATAATCTGTTGCCATCGACTTCTTGGGAGAGCTGATCAAGACGGCACGCGGCAACCAGTACATCTTGGTAATGTCAGACCGATTTGTCAAGTAATTATGAC
>JAULBU010048284.1:0-13300 GCA_032358235.1 Odonthalia washingtoniensis | reverse complement strand
GTACCCCGTAAAGCGATCCCACAGTTTGTTCAGGGCATTGGATTTCAACCAGGAAGATCGGTTCAACCAATTTCGGAAGCGACATCAGCTGAGCACCGAATAAAGCACGTCGACAAGTAGGGATGATTTGACCACCACCACGATGAATAGTATCTGCATGAAGAGAACAATCATGAATATTAAAGAGAATTCCACGCATATTTTCATCGGCAAGTACACCTTCCTTGGTAGCCCACTGGAAGGCAGCCACACATGAATCCTTAATATCATTCAGGTATTGCACAGCTTTAGCACGATCGACTAATAGATTAGGTCCCGTGGTATCCGGACCGAAACACCAAATCTTTTTGGCTGCATCTTCCTCCATTCCATATTCATCTCTCAGCATTTTCATTCTTGCTTTGGGTTCATCACGTGGGGTGACTTTACCATCATCAATAGCCTCTGGTAATTTCTCAGGTAAAGGAGATGCATAAATATATAGACGGTTATGCTTGTTAGGTGATTTAGATAGACAAACGGCATTACTTTCAGGACGCTCGACACCTTCAATTGTTTCACGGTATGACACAACTGGTTTAGATTTGCGAATTTCTGCACCATTCATGAAATCTTCTTCTAAATCTTTCAAACAAATATCCAAATGTAATTCACCTGCACCAGCAATAATATGTTCACCAGATTCTTCTGTGATGATTTGAACGAGTGGATCAGACTTAGATAAACGCTTCAACCCTTCAACCAATTTAGGTAAATCAGATGGGTTTTTAGGTTCAACGGCCACACGAACAACTGGAGAAACAGAATATTTCATATTTTTCAATGGGAAAGCTTCTTCATCATTGGTGATAGTTCCAGATTTGACTAAAACTTGATCCAATCCGACCAGACCAACAGTATTACCACATGGTACAGATTCGACAGCATCGGTACGTCTTCCCATCATCAGTAAAGTCCTTTGAACGGATTTAATGGCCAGATCCTTTTTAGATCCAGGGACATAGTTGGGACCCATAATTCTAACTTTCTGGCCTGACGAAACAGTACCAGAGAAAACACGACCATATGCGATGAATCTACCTTTGTCAGTTGACGGAACCATTTTGGAAATGTAAACCATGAGTGGTCCATTTGGATCACAATTTCTAATACCTGTGCAGCAAGCATCATCAGGAGGTCCTTCATAAAGTAATTCAGCACGATATTTCTGATCATCAGCCGGTGCTGGTAAATATAATACCATCATTTCCAATAAAGCTTGATCTGCAGGAATCCATTTCTGTAAAACACGTTTCATTAATGGTTTCTGTCTCAATGCCTGATCTTCAGCTGTTAATTTAATACCCAAACTAGTTAACAATTTATTCAAATCGTCAACTTTATCATTCATACATAAATCAATAATTCTTTTGATCGGTTTAATAATGAATTCACAAAATGCACGGTTTGCATCTCCTCCTTCCTTTTTGGTCCATTTCTTCTCTTTCTTGTTGAAGAACCAATCACCCCATAAACGTTGTACCATTCTATCCATTTCAATACCAAACTTCTTGGCATACATTCTAGCAAAACGACTCAACGTAAATGCCCAACCATGTAATCCAGCAGAAAATGCAACGGTCCCTTTATCAGGATAACATTGAACATCACCGAGAGCATCATCTTGATAAGTAGCCATGATGACATTCGCAGTTTCAATAATTCTTGAAAAATTTTGATACATGTCTTCAGGTTCGAGTTGCAGTTCCAGAAATGAGCGATCCAATTTGTTAATTGTCACGACTGGTTTAATACGTTCAGTTAAGGCTTGACGTAAAACCGTTTCAGTTTGCACACAAACTCCTTCAACGGAATCGACGACGACCAAAGCACCATCAGTTACACGTAAAGCCGCTGTTACTTCAGAAGAAAAATCAACGTGACCGGGTGAATCAATCAAATTGATTAAAAAATTACGTCCGTCTGCTTCTTTAGGCAATGGCATTTCTTCAGGGAATTCAAAAAATAATGAAATACCAGTTGATTTAATGGTAATACAACGATCTTGTTCATCTTGACGAGTATCTGTTAAACGTTGGTCACCTGCATTAGCCATAGCAATAATTCCTGCAGCTGCAACAAGGGAATCTGTCAATGTTGATTTACCATGATCGACATGAGCAATAACAGACATATTTCGAATGTTATATTTCTTGTCCATGATTTCACGCATTTGATCAATCGTAAAGTTAACCTACATAATGAGAGAAAGAGGAAAAGGATGAAAAACAATGAAACATGTTAGCGTTTTGTTTTGATTCTTTTTTGCCTTCGGGAACAACGCGGGATGTGATTCAAAGACGGAATTCGATGGCATATATGGTCGTTGACGGTTGTGGCTGTGAATCATTGATAGATATCGTAAGGGAGGGAACTGATGACAAAGTGTAAAACGTACCATGATGAAAGTAAATTCGGGCGCGTGGGCGCTAACGACGACAGGTAGATGCTGATTTGAGTTTTGAGTAGGCGTAAAGAACGACGATGGTTCCTTCAATGGAAATGAAGGTTTTTTCTTTTTTGTTCGGTAGACGATTGCAAGAGGAATGCAGGGGTGGGGAGTAGAAGAGGGCGCTTGGAGGGTGATTCCAAGATGTTGCTTGTGTTGACTGTTAACCTGGATTTGTATCGATTTCCAGCGCAGGATCAGCCCAAAAGTAAGTAAAAATCATGGCAATTATATGCAATTATTGGTCTATGGATAAATGATGAAACCTGAAAAGGCCACGGCGGGTGCGCTGTGTGATGGCCGTCGCACAGCCAGGTAAACATTACACTGCATGACAATACGACTGTAATGAATAACTTGAACTACTGTAATGAAAGTATTTCCCTTCTTTTATTGTAATTACAGTAACCCAAATAACCGTTTTCTACGATTTGTCACAACAATATCCTCATCATCATTTGTTTTATTTACTGTAGAAATCATGGCTGTTTTAGTATTTCGGTTTTTACTTAAAACCGGATTCCTATTTGATCCTTTGAAGAAATTGGTCACGTTTTCATCAATGTCCTTCCAGTGTTTAACCTTTTCACCACTGACGGAAGTAATACATAAACCTCTGCCGTACCACGCAGGACATCTACCGACTCTAGTCCACTGCCATATACTGCTCCCTTTATCACCATTAGTAGTATATCCGCACATTTCAACGACACCAGGTGTTGATAATCCACCTGGTGATTTAACTCTTCTACCTATGAACTCCCAAGTCATACTCATCATTCCCCCTTTTGATGAGTTACTTTTTTTACTAACTTCAGTAACACGCTTAGTGACATTGTTCTGCATTTTCACACTTCCATTTTCATATCTACGAATATTCACACGGGATGCTTCCGGTAATATATGATAAACTGAACGCGCCACTGATGTTGGTCTAAATCGGAATTCACTCATTGGTTTTTCTGTTTTCGGATCCGTATATAACAGCGATGTCCGTATATCTAATGCTGCTTCATGCGTAGTTTGGTGCACATCTTCTTTTTCTTGTGATGGACTGGTTGAAAGTGATAAACGTTTTGTTTTCATACGTGGTGAATTGCTGTCGTTAGTCGGTAAACGGTGAAGTGATTTATGTATTTGTACTTCTTCAACTCCTGATAAATTTGCAAGTTTACGTCCTGTTGCTAATGCAATTACATTCCCTTCAAGTTTCCATAACCCACCACTTCCACCACGC
Source organism: Odonthalia washingtoniensis (assembly GCA_032358235.1). Lineage (NCBI taxonomy): Eukaryota > Rhodophyta > Florideophyceae > Ceramiales > Rhodomelaceae > Odonthalia > Odonthalia washingtoniensis. The sequence continues at coordinate 9,575 of JAULBU010048284.1, read as the reverse complement.
GATTGAACTAATTGACAAACATCTCGAGCACTCCATGCTACTTTGTTATTAATATTCACCTTCTTCTCACCCATTCTCACTTTCTCGATTTCTTCACTTCACGTTCAACCCTGGCACCGACCGGGCGGTGAACATTGATCCGTGAGATATTCAAAAAGTTAAAATCAAAAAGAGGCGTGATCCGTTCATACTGTATTTTATTAGAAACACGTGTACACATTATCTATTTGATCTAATTGTTTTTATCTTTTTCAACTCAACTTGACTCAACTCAAACTCTAACACGAGTCGACAACGGACATAACGTAACCAAAACACATATCAACAAAGATGTCTGTTTCAATGGTGATGTGCGCCATATGCATCATCATCACGTTTGTAACCACTGTTGAAAGCGTTGAACCACCAGGTTCACCTTCTTCATTAAAGCCAGTAAAGCCAGTAATTATAATATTCGCACATGATAGAGCGTCTCATTTACGAAAGGCGTTGAGAAGCATATCAGCATCATTATCTACATTATCATCTTCTGAACGACCTTCTATCATAGTATCTATAGACGACAGTGTTCGTTTCGATCGGTAAGAATACATTCTAGCAAAAAATATATGTTTTTACAACATGTATAATAGATATAACAAAGAATATAGCAGAGAATATAACTAACTTTAATGTAGAGTGAAAGAAGCAGCACGGCGTGAAGGAATAGCTAGTGAAATATGGCATAACAAGCAAACCATTAAAACGGAATGTACTCGTACAAGAATATCTATACATTATAAACAATCATTAAATAAAATATTTTCAAATGATGAAAATATAACACACGTCTTAGTATTTGAAGATGATTTAAGATTATCACCGGACGCAATACAATATTTATTATCAACAATACCTTATTTAAATAATAAAATAATTGCATCATCTTTATGGAATGATAATTCTCGTATAAAACAACCATGTATTACAACATTAACGAATTTTTTTCCTGGGCTAGGATGGGTATTGTCACGTACATTATGGAATGAATTATCTTCTAAATGGCCACCCACAGACAACACTATAGTTGGAACTGGTTGGGATTTTTGGTTAAGAGTTGAATTTTTTCATAATCGTTGGTTAACGATCATACCTTGTTTATCACGTGTTATTCATGTTAATAGTGGCCCCGCTTCTGTTAATGTTAATGTACAACAACAAATTATTCATTTTCAAAACATTATATATGCCAAAAATGATTCGAACGTTATTTGGAATGATGTCATTAAAGCTGAAATGAATATAAGGAAAAGATTGAAACGTACAAAACAACTTGTAGAAAAACATGAAAGAGAAAAACGTATAAAGATTATAACAAGTAAAAATGAAATTATGAAATACAAAAATGATAATGATAATATGTTGTTCATATGGCCTTTTTGGAGAGGTAATTATAGTAAGATTGCAAAGGAGTTATCATTATGGCCATCACCTAGAGGATTTTTTCAAAACCATTTATTAATTACATATTTCAACCGTACCATTATATTATTTGATGAATATCGTACATATCCTTCATTTCTTTCTTCATACTCTCACGCAAAGTCTTGTAATTTCAATCAGAAAACAGTGATTGCAAATAAGAATGAAAGTTGTCATGGCGCTTGTGATAGATTACTTGGTATGAAATGTTGTGGGTGCGGATTAGATCATTTAAATGATTGTAATGTTTTAAATAAGTATTTTAAATGTAAAGGATGTGCTTATGAAACTGGAGCTGATTTACCTGCGACAGTTGAAAATGATGCTGTCGGTTTAAAAACAAACGGTTGGTGTCTTATTACTGAAGATGTTTCTCATGTTAATTGTCATGGTCAATTCTTATGGACTAGGCGTTTATGTAGTTGTATGAAGATTGGAATTCATTCCAATTTAAATAAAGTAATGACACCTGTATCCGTACAAATTCCTTCTTCATCATTGTCAATACGAATTACACCATCTTTAACTCCAACGACAACCCCTTCAGCAACAGCGACATCTACATGTTTTAATGTAATAACTCCAACAATCAGCAATAACAGTACTATAGAAATAATACATGATGAACTTTGAAATTTTTTATTTATTTATAACAAATCGTTTCATATTTATATTTTAGTTCGCGCGTCACGTATATCTTCATTTTAATTGTATATCGACTGTTTCTCTGATCTATATGAAAGAGGAAACCATATAATAGATGATATAGAAATAGATGAGACAGTAGATGATAATAAAATTGAAGATATTAACGATGTGAACACGCAAGCAGTAACTTTTGATGAAAAGTAGAAAGTAATTTAATACCCATGAAAAAAGATAATACATTATAGGAGTCCTACATTATAACATAAATAATAAAAATGTTTGTTAACATAAAAGGAAATTGATTCATGATCTGGAAGCAGCGGTGAAATTTTTTTTTTTTTAAGTTCATGCACACGCGTCATGTATACTCATCATTTGTTAGGAACATTCATTATGCCGAAAACGTAACTCCTCTCCACACTGTGTGAGTCAATTTGTTGACGGATTGAAGATTGGGATTTGACAAGTTGGGAACTATACATAAGAAAGTCAGAAAAAGAAAAATATACGTTGACTGACGGGTGAAATTTAAAGATTGAAAATGTTTTTTTTCTTTGTTTGTTTGATCATTAATTTTATTCTAAATGCACAACTCCATCGTTGTCACTTCGACATTCATTCAACATCTCCATCTTCACCATCGTACACATTCTCCAAGTTCAAACAAAACTTTATCAAACATTCCCTCTAATTTTCCTCCCAGCATTAAACTCTGACTCCCTTCGTCTTTTAAACCCACCTCGGCCACCATCACCACCACCACCACCGATACGTATACTATCAGCTTGTTTAAAATGATCTTCTCTAAAACCAGGATCAATATCTTCTGGTAAACTTCTAAATCTAGGCATTCTAACCGCGGTGAAGAATAAATCAGGTCTTGCAGAAACACCTAAATGTGGTGAAGCTATTAATCTACCCATGCAACTAGTGACTCCGACATCTTTTGAAAATATAGCAGGCAATGCTCTTATACATTCATAAGGAACTTGAAATTCACGAACTCTTCTAGTAATAGATGTCATTTTTTCCCAATCACTTCTTCTAACTTGTCTTACATAAAGTTCAGCTTCTGTTAATTCTTTATTATTATCAACATTATCTGTTAGTACTGCTTTATATATTTCTTTAACATTAAATGGGTTACCATTTTCATTATTACTTTCTAGTAATGTTTGTGTAGGTGATGCACATATTACAAACCTATGATCCCAATATATAGGTTTATTATTGGGCTGTAATGATACTGTTGATGGTGTACCTTTTAATCTTTTATGTAATAATGAACTCGTTTCATGATCAGGTTCTCTTGTAATTATCATTAAGTCATCTGGATGTTCTCTACTATCTCTATATTCAAAATTATCATGACCATATTGTTTTTCTTCATTATTATAATATCTAGAACTAGTACTATTTTTTAAATTATTATTATTACTTCTTTTTCTTTTATTAGCTTGTAATATTCTTTTAGCAAATCTACCAGTAGCAGGCCTTATAACTATACCATTAACAGTTCTACCTTTAGGTAAAGGTTTTAAAAAATTATCTTTTTCAACTTGTAATATACTTCTGGTTAATCTTGATATACTCTCATCATCTATATCAGGCATTTCAATAGCTCCTGATACATGTGCTATTAATCTACACATACTATGTATAATTATATGTTCACTACCCCTACCATATAAATTCATTATATTTAATAAAATCGACCTTTTTACAACTATATATCCCCAATGACTTGCTTCCATTATACATTCTTTTAATACTTTATCACTTTCTTCATACAAATACCTAGCAATATTTAATCTTCTTTCTGACATTTTCAATAATCCTTCAATATCATCTTCACCTCCAAGAAATAAACCTTTAGCTCTATCAACTTCACTCATACTAGATGAATTTGGAAGTGTTAAATCAATTAAAGATTCATCAATTTTTATTAATGGTTTATGTATGTTAAGTACATTTACCGGCAATGCTTCTAATCCAGATGATGAACCACCAGTATATAAAGACGTATCACCACCATCAAGTCTAGCAATTGAAGATAATGCTGTACATACGCGAGTATCACCTACTACTATATCATTAACATCATTATCAATAGCCCATTTAGCAACATGTCTCATACCTTTTATTGATGATGATGTAGGAAGTGTATTTTGAATATTCATTGGTGATTCTTTCAATTGGTTTGCACCTTGAGCGCATGTTATGATCGTTACATTGGAAGGTTTTTCAAAAATTGATGCAGCTAATTTCGCTAATACCATATCACTGGTTCGGTCATGTCTGAATAACAAGGCTATTCGACGATTAGATGGTATATTATTAAGTAAACGTACAAGATCTTGAGGACGTAATCCTTTAATAGATGTTGCCATCTTTAGTCACAGTTGAAAAATAAACAAACAAAACGGTTTCTTTCTCTCCCGTAATTTTTTTTTCTGTTTATGATGTTCACTTTGCCCGTATCAATTATTTCAAGGAACTTATTTCAAACAAAATTATCGAACGGAAGGGAATGATGTCGACGAAATCGACACACGTGTAAACAAAAAAAACTTAATTTTCACGTCTGCCACCATCTATAAGCTAAGGAAGGGGAATGAATTCATCTCCAAAATGGGTGCCCTGATATACGTAAGCCTATAGATGTCAACAAAACGCTGACCACACTGGAGGCACAAGACCATCTCTCGTCCCATTACACTACATCATGAGGAACTGGTCTGTTAAGAAAAGAAGTGATGAAGGGATGGAGGATAAATGAAAACAATAGCGAAAGTCGGAGACGATTCCACTGATTAAACAACACGCAAAATATATTTATCACATCAGATAAAATATTCGAAAACGCTAATGATTAAGTGAATGCCGGGAGCACAAGGGACAGAAATCAATCAAAAGCAAACAGGAAAGGATCTGAGAGGCGGAGGGTCCAAAACACTATTTGAAAAAAGGAATCAAACAAAATCTAATATTCATCAGCTTCTGCATCTTGATCCTCTTTAGAAACTTCAGCATAATCACCTTCAAGCATAGCGAGATTTTCTCGAGCTTCTGAGAATTCACCTTCTTCCATACCTTCCCCAACGAACCAATGCACGAAAGCGCGTTTTGCGTACATGAGATCGAATTTAGCGTCGACTCTTGCAAAGACTTCTGCAATGGCAGTTGAATTAGCGATGGAGCAAACACTTCTTTTAGCTGGCGCGAGGGTATCACCGGGAACATGAGTAGGAGGTTGAGAGTTAATACCAATTTTCATTCCAGTAGGAGACCAATCAACAAATTGAATGGTACGTTTGGTTTTGATTGAGGCTGCGGCGGCGTTCACATCTTTCGGATAAATATCGGCACCACGATAATTTAAAGAAACAGCAATATATCTACCAGATCTAGGGTCACATTTAGCGAATGCGGCATTTGGTTCAAATACAGCTGATGTAATTTCAGCAACTGAAGATTCTTCATGATACGCTTTTTCAGCAGATACAATAGGTGCATATGCGGAAAGCATGAAATGAATTCTTGGGTATGGTACAAGATTCGTTTGGAACTCATTAATATCAACATTTAAAGCACCATCAAATCTTAAACTTGCAGTTAAAGATGAAACCACTTGTGCAATAAGACGATTCAAATTTGAATAAGTAGGACGTGTAATACTTAAACTACGACGACAAATATCATAAATTGCTTCATTATCTAATACAACACCAACATCCAAATGTTCTAATAATGCATGTGTGGCCAATACGGAATTGTAAGGTTCAACAACTGAAGTTGATACTTGTGGAGAGGGATATACAGTGAATCCTAATTTTGATTTCTTACCATAATCACATGAGATACGATCTAATAATAAAGACCCTAGCCCAGAGCCAGTTCCACCACCAACTGAAGAAAATACCAAGAAACCTTGTAACCCAGAACAATTATCAGCTAATTTACGAATACGATCCAAGGCAACTTCAACAATTTCTTTACCGACTGTGTAATGACCTCTGGCATAATTGTTAGCAGCATCTTCTTTACCAGTGATTAATTGTTCTGGATGATATAAATTTGAATAAGCACCAGTACGTACTTCATCAACAACAGTTGGTTCAAGATCTAAGAAAATAGCACGAGGAATGCGCTTTCCATTTGAAGTTTCAGAAAAAAATGTAGAAAATGATTCAGTTCCTGACGCTGGAATGTCACGATCGGCCTTCAACATTCCATCGTTATTAATACCATGTTCTAAGCAATATAATTCCCAACAGGAATTAGCTACCTGTACTCCTGCTTGTCCAATGTGTAGAGAGATGATTTCACGCATTTTGAATAGATAGAAAGGATTTCAACAAATCTGCTGCTGTGAGCACTTGTCAAAACGTATAGAGACGGATTGAAAAAGAAAAGGTTCAACAAAACTGCTGCCGAGAGCACTTGTCAAACGTTTGTGGATGAGGGGGGAATAGAAAATGGAGAGAGAGAAGGGCTTCGTTGGAGAGAGATGATATGGGGGGAAACGAACGAGCGAAGAGTCAGCGGGTGTACGACATGCCGTTTATAAAGGGATTTAAAAAAAGGTTTGTATGACGCCACGTGTCTATTTATATATTTTTAAAATTTTGAAATAACGCAATTTAGTTGGATGCTACGAAAATGGCGGTGTCTGTATTCAAAGTTTTGAACGAGGTGCCTTCCACGGCTTGCAACGTATTTTGATGTATTGCTCGAACTCTGACACGTGTAAAGTTGTTTACAGTTATGTTGGCGATGACCAGACTCTGTCAACATGAGCAACTTTGGTGAGCAGTCTGGACTCCTGTTTTATTCGTGATGACATCACAAATCGGAGTGCGCGACATGTCCATGTGGAATAGAAACGACGATGGGTACATACATAGAGAACGGTTGGAATAACGGTGTGGCAAGTCTCAAGTTAATGTTTTGTTCAGTTTTCTGAAGTGTGTGTTGATAGGTTTCACAAAAATGCGAGTTGCATTCATTCATCCTGATCTTGGAATAGGTGGAGCGGAGAGATTAGTTGTGGATGCAGCATTGTCACTGAATGAACTGGGACATGAATGTACAATCTACACAGCATATCATGATCCCAAACGTTCATTCTCTGAATTGAATTCAACATCAACAAATTTAAAATACAAAGTAGTTAACATCCCTTTAATTCCACGTTCAATATTTAATCGTTTTCAAGTGAGTTAGTTTTCTCCTTTTTCCCTCTACTTGTTTTTTGCAAACCATCGTACTAACAAAGTGCAGGCGATTTTAACAGCCATTCGTTGTTCGATTATAGCCTTATACGTTTGTCTTTTTACATCTTCTCAGTTTGCTATTGTTGATTTAGTGTCATTGCCTTTGCTGGTATGTTTCGTTTTTAAAATACCAACATTATTTTATTGTCATTTCCCAGATAAATTATTAGCAAAATCTTTAAATCAACAACATGTATCAAATATCATAAGAAAAATGTATCGCAATTCCATAGATTCTATAGAACAATTTTCTTTACATCATGCATCTTCAATATGTTGTAATTCTAAATTCACAGCAAATGCATTTAAAACGGTATATCCAAAATTGAAAACTCCATCGGTTATATATCCATGTATTAACATACCATCATCATCGATTACAGAACAACAGGAAGAAATACCGTTTTTTCTATCATTAAATAGATACGAAGCCAAGAAAAATATACAATTAGCTATACTTTCATTTTCAAAACTAATACAACAAAATAATAATATAGAATGTAATTTGGTTATAGCAGGTGGATATGATTCAAGATTAAGCGAAAACGTAAACGTATTAAACCAACTTAAAAATTTAACAAATCAATTAAATCTTCAGTCCCACATACAATTTATGTGTAATGTGAATGATGAAACAAGACAAACGTTATTAACGAACGCAATAGGTGTTATTTATACACCGTCTGAAGAACATTTTGGTATTGTTCCTTTAGAAGCTATGTCAGTTCGAACACCTGTTGTTGCTGTTAATTCAGGAGGTCCTTGTGAATCTATTATACATGAAGAAACTGGATTTTTATGTAATGAAAATGATGAAGATGATTTTGCAAATGCTATGATGTTGTTATTAAATGATGATGACGATTTAAGGATGAAGATGGGTGAAAAAGGTAGACAAAGAGTTATGAATTCATTTTCAAGAGGTGCTTTAGGTGAACAACTTGATCGTGTATTACAAAACTATAAGAAATAAAATAAAATAAAAAGTTTAATGTTTAATGGTATCCTACTCTGGAATCGTTTGTGGTAATGGTGGTAATGGTGGTACATCCATATCTTCATGCAAATTTATCTCCTGCTCGTGTCCTTGTTGTTGTAGCTCCTGATCATTTGAATCCTCTATTCGAACAGAAGTTTGAGTGTTACTACCACCACTAGCTGGTATATTCAACATACTATTTTGTCCACTATTCACTTTCATATTCATATTACGTTGCTGTTTTTGTGACATCAAATTTTGTTTTCATGATGGATGATTAATTGTTTTTCCTTTTCTCCTACCAATTTCATGTTGATGTGTCCCGATTCCATTCGTTTCTTCATTACGATGATTTCCAATTTCATGTTGTGGTATCATCATTCCATTCATTTGGTTATTATGATGATAAGGTATACCATTCATATTTTGATTGCCACCATTACCATTACCATAATACAATCCTATTCCCGCATATGATGGCATCATTCCTCCCATTCCTGTATGTGCTGGTGTCATCCCTCTCATTCCCTGATGTGATGGTATCATCCCTCCCATTCCCTGATGTGATGGTATCATCCCTCTCATTCCCTGACGTCGTGATATCATCCCTTCCATTCCCTGATATCGTGGTATCATCCCTCCCACTCCTATCCCATTAACATCACCAACATATCTAATACCATACGAACCATCACCAACATTTCCAACATGATTATTCTGTGTAACAACTGGTAATTGCTTATGTTGATAATAGTATGGGACATGAGGAGGAGGATAATTTGGGCCGTAAACATTTGTTTTAGGTGCTGCCGTTGATGGAACATTCGTAGTAGTTTCTGTATTTTCTGTCATTGAAGTTTCTGGAACCATAGACGTCGTTGTCAATTCAGGAGATTCCGTCATAATTGTTGTTTGTTCAATTGTAGTCGTGAGAGGTTGTGTCGTAGTGATAGTAGTAGTAGTTTCTGCTGTAGTTGTATCACTAGTCATCGTTGATGGTTCCGTCATAATTGTTGATGTTTTTTCTGTAGTTGTTGGTGGTGGTGGTTCTGTTGGTGGTGGTGGTGGTGGTGATTCTGCAGTTGTTGTTGTTGGTGGTTCTGTTGTTGTTGGTGGTGGTGGTGGTGGTGATTCTGCAGCTGTTGTTGGTGGTGATTCTGCAGTTGTTGTTGTTGGTGGTTCGGTAGTTGTTATTGTTGGTGGTTCTGTTG
>JAULBU010048273.1:0-13300 GCA_032358235.1 Odonthalia washingtoniensis | reverse complement strand
GCTCCCAGTGGTCTAGTGGTTAAAGATCCCTCTCTGGGTACGTCGAGACGCGAGTTCGATTCTTGTTGGCGACGCTGTCGAAACTTGGGCGGGGAAAGTCCCCCGATGCGGGGACTTTTCTTGCTCATCGTAGAAATACTGTAAGCAGACACTGTAAAGCAAAAAACAAAAAGGTAAATTATTATTTCCCCAAATACAAACTAGTAGTTGAAGAAAAACCCAATTAACTGGGTGAATTAATTTGGTAACTTATTAATTATTACCGTACTAATGGTGTAATTATGTTGTATTGATTATTAACCTAATAATTAAATTAAATTGGTATCGTAATAAATATTGTTGTATTAAATTGATGACTTAAGAAGTATTATCATAATATTGGTATAATCATGTTGCATTCTTTGTTAACTTAATAAGTGAAGAAAATTGTTAACTAAATATGTAATTGCTTATATATTTATTCAGAAGAAGTATAATCATGTAGTTGACTGATTATATTTGACGTGAACGAGCGTTATTCATGGTGATCATGTTGAATGTATTTTGTATCATCCAAGCTGAGATCGTGAGGCTGTTGATTGGTATTAAGCGAAGAGTTTGGATAAAATAGCATGTTGATGTTGTGAATAAAATAAATGTTGATTCATTTGTTAAACATTAATTCAAGAAATGGCCCGAATTTGTGTTCAATAATGAACATTGATACGGGGACGAAGGAACTGGTAGCGATTGGAGAAACATGAGGCTGATAGTGACGGTTCGGCAAGGTAAGACGGATAGGTATAAGAAGGTATCATGAGAATACAATTGGAATTAAGATGATAATAATGATGACAGTATGGTAAAGTATGAGGTCGGATCATAAGAATGGGATCAAGGTAATAAAGGAAAACAGGGTGACTGTACATTGATAAGTGTGACAGAATAAAATAAATTAATGTTGGCATACATTAATTAGAAGGATTACAAAAAAGAGACACGGTACCCACACATGTCAATGCAATGAAAATAGTCCCAGGAATTTGGTAGTAAACCCAGTCACGACATTAGGAGGAAAGAAAGTATGAAGACGAATTACCGATTAAAAATAAACCAACAAAACCCCAAAATTTAGTCATTGACTGAAGCGCGGCCAAATTCCCACCAGAAGGAATTATCTGACAAAGACGTCAACAAGAACACAGTGAAAAACCTCACGTGTGCAGCAACCTAATAAAGTGTCAGCGTTCTTTGAAACCTTCGATAGGTCGACCTTGAATGAAATATAGACATTTGGCTAGCAGTACAGCGACCAAACGCCCTGTTAGTCCCGCAAGCGACTGCGAAGGCAGTCGAAGGGATATAGGAGAGAACAGAATATAATGATTATATAACGTACTAACTGGGGAAAGGAGCAAAGGACATCAACCAATAGGAAGGGAGCAACAGTACACATAACAAAAGTGGGATCGACAGTTGGATATCCATTTATAGAGGTATTGATCAAAGCAGAAAGAAGGGAGTAATAAGGAAGACTACAGCATTGAACATACAAACTAGATCTATTTAGGATTGGAATAACAAGTAATAAACAGAACAGCGGAATCTAAACGAAGTAGGGGCATAAGGGAATCAGGGGGGCAGGCAACTAGATTGACAAAAGTAGACAACCGAGGTAACCTCAACAGATGAAAATTTGCAAATACTAGTCGAAAAAAGTATAATGGCTCCGAAGGTGAGAGACGTAGAAGGAGAAGAATCAAATACCTTCGTCCGCCAGTCTATTAGATTAGTTGGAATCGCAGCCACAGACATAAGAGGAATCAAAAATAGACAAGCCCCGAGTTCAAGGCAGGAATGTAAAAGGACAATAACATCTGCATTAGAAGCAGGAAGGCTAAACGAGACACATAAGGATAGGTCGGAGCGTATCCAATTAAACCATATAAAGGTGAAGGAAAATTCAGTGGGACGAATGAGTAGAGACGATGAAGATCAAGAGACATAGCAGGATGTAGAACTAGAGATAAATTAGGATGATGAGGAAGGGTACGCGCACTGCGATGAATTCATACAAGAAGACCCAGAGCCCCCACAAACTGGAACCACCCATGAGGACAGGGAGAAGTACCAGACACTAATGAAAACCTATTCCCGCGAGATGCTCAGAGCATATAATACAACTTTAATGAAAGTAGATATCCTTTGGCTTGATTTTCGGACGTCATTACGACCATAAGCCATTATAAATTGACCGAGGCCAATGACGACATTATGGATTGATTTCCTAACAATAAGAGACCTTCACGTTGACCTTTCAGGAAGAAAATCCAAAGAAAATGCATTAATAGAGATACTATACAGGACAGGATACATACCGGCATGAAGGACCAATGAGGCAAGATCAATTGCAAGGGAGCAGTTAAAGGAAGACACCGAAGAGATGATCAACTTTTAAAAACAGATCGAAGAAATGTAGAATGTCTAAGATAAGGACGAATACCAACAAATGATAAAACAAGAACACGCAGAAGAACATAAATCATCCATCATTGACACCACAACAAGGCCAAATGGCAACCCATTTACCAGTGATGATTTACCTGTTGATGATGACGAAAAGGGAGAGGCCCAGGTAATAACCCAAGAAAAGAATATAATGAAGATAGCCCACTAAAATCCTTCAAACCGATGCAGTACAGCAACGAAAATGATCATAAACCATACTCCTATTCACTAGGAACAAACTGTTTGTTGAAATATTTCGATAAGGATGATTAATATGGTGGGTGGTATGACGATGATTTAGAGCGGAAGATCCGCCGCTTCAATACCCTCACAAAAATGTGTGGCATTGATGAAGAAAACAAGCTTCAAAGTGATGCACTAGATTACTTTGGTGATTACAAAAGCAAATGTGATAATTTTGAGGATGCATTCAGAATATTGTGCAAATGGTATAACAGTAGTGAGCAGCGAGCACGTATATTGCATAAGTGGCAGAACATCAGACTCTAGGGTGATTTGTCTATCAAGTCAGATGAGAAGGAAGTTGTTGTGTTCCGAGCCTTTCTGGCCAAACTCGTGACACTCCAGAAACAACTGGACCAAAAGTATCAAAATGATAGTTTCCCTTTGGATCAATTCTTGACGGCCGTAGATTTTCCTGAGATTCAGACGATGTTGAAGGATCGCATGCCCCACAGGGCCCGAGACACAATACATAGGATTTAAAACAGACTGAGCGATCGACCATGGACGGGCAGTGCTGCAACGAGCATGGCATTGAGTGCAGAAGTAAAAGACTGATCTGATGATGAAGTGATGTACAGTGTGGACAGAAAGTTTGGGATGATCTCTAAATGTGAGGTTGGATCATACAGAAGAAAAGCATGGAGAGGGGAAAGGCGAGAGGACACAAACCTAGACAATCAAATTCCTCCTGGATGCGTCGGGTGAAGAGATGTTCCGTGTGCGGAGAAGACCACGTCTTTATCTTTAATTCTAGAAAAGCGCCGAAAATATTTAATTTTTCGATTGCCGAAAATTCCAGAAAATAAAGTTACATTTTTAACTTTTTTTGGACTGGTTTCCGATACTGTGTCGTTTTTTTGATTTTTTCCCGAAAATGATATGAATTACTACACTATGACAGAATTATTATGGCATGATGTAAAACGGATAAAAAGTGCACTATATGTTACCGTTTCTTGGTTTTCAAATTTTTCGATTAAAATCATTTTTTTTTGTTTTTGTCCCAAAACATTTCGACATTTCGAGCGTCATGTCTCGAAATCACCCAAAATATTTTTGGAAAACTGCAGAAGCATTCAAATCAGAACTCAAAATTTATCAAAATTAAGTGAAAAAGTTTTACAAAAGTTTTGAAAAAAGTTTTGACTCAATTACGATTTAATACATACTTTCTTCCGAAAACTTGTTGCAATTATCGGGAAATGTTTTTGGAAAGAATCCAAAATGTTTTTGGTAAACACAGTCTATTTAGTATAAGTGAATTAAATCGATTCGATTTGTCAAAGGGAACATGGTCCATGATCAAATCAATGTTCACATCAAATTTGGGGTATCGGACATCCTTGATTTTTGGAGATTTCAGTGTTGTATCGGAGAATGAACTTGCCACATCAGCTCAATCAGATAAAATTTAAGCCGCGTTTTTGAACCTTTTCTAGACGGGGTAGTTTCAATCACCTCCACCACCAAAGATCTCTTTTTTCAGGGGCCTGAGAATCATCCCATGAATTCCTTGTAGATTTACTCTTACGAACAAGCCAATAATATGTTTCAAACACCCCAGACTGCTGGAATGAAATAGACCAGGAGGTACAGTGGTTTACAATTCGATGGGGGTATTACGATCTTCCCTATGCACTACAACATTGCATAATCCATAGTTCAGTTTCGAGATAATCACTTTTCTAATATTCTGTTCATGAGGCTTTGGAAGATACAGTTCAGGGACCAATTTTCCTTTGATGCATTATTATTTTGTCCAACACTATCCATATTACCTTCACCATTATGACTTAAAGAAGTAGATAGAATATGGTAACCCCCACCTCGGTCAAAGCAATTACCTGAAGTACCATAACGTCTGTGTTTCCTAATCTGAATGCCTACTTCCAAGCGGTGGAATTGTAGGGATGCGCCAGGGAAACATTCATTTATTTTACGGATATTAACGCCCGTATTGTGAAATTCGTAGAATGGACATTCAAACATCATAGTTTTTCTCTGGGCATTCATATTGGCAAGAACTGGAAATTTTTTGAACGCCCGGCGTTCAGTGTTTATAGTTACGTGCAGTTGCGACAATTAATCATAAAGAATAATGTGGGCCATTATTTTGGTCATTGCTGTCACAACTCTTCAATCTAATTTTATGAAGACAGTGATTAGGGTAGTGCGTGTATGACCGCCAGCATTACAAAAATATGAGAGACGAATGACCGAAAGCCGCCAGTAATGCAACTACTGTACGCCATGAATTCTTACATTGAAGAGCTGAAAGGGAGCCATTCACATTTACATGAGAGATTAAAAATGTAAAGTGTCCGTTACATAATTTAATGTACCCGTTAACTTCAATCATGCACATTAGGCAATTGGAACCAATGAGGAATGGAATGGATTTTATAAGCATATCATTCTATGTACCCATCGAAGTGGGGACAACTTGGATATGTATGGCGCATATTCAACATTGAGTGAGAGATTAGATATGTAACGTGTCAGTTACGTGAGTTAATGGAGACATTAAAAACAATGATGTACATTAGGTCATTGGAATCAGTAAGAATTGGAAGGGTTTTATATGGATATGACTTCAAGTATCCAAAGACGTGGTGACAGCTTCGATATGTATGGTACATGTTCAAGTGGTCAACACGTCCTTGGGAAATTTATAAAAACCCTTTCACCTGTTCAGATTACTGTTACGATAATTTGAAGATGTGAAAGGGTTTTATAAAAATAATATTTAACGTCCATCCAACGGTTGTAAAATGTCTATTTATGGGAATGTTTGTATGAGTTGTCGAAAATGTTGTATCTCCTTCCTTTTCAAGCCAAGAATTCTTGTAACTACCATTCTCACAAAGTATGGAAAGGTGAAAAATATTTTTCATTATTAGTTCCTAGTTTTTAGCTTTGTAGCTGTTAAATTTTGTCTTCCTCAATGTTAAAAGGTTGAAAATCTTTTGTGGTCTCGAGGAAGTTGGGAAGCATAAAATGACTCCGTGGCCCTCGTGATATCAGAAACGGTTACCTACCGTTTCATGTTTAGTTGGTAGTTTTTGTTTTCACGAAGTGTGGAAAGGTAGGAAATCGTTTGCGATCTTGTGGCGGTTTGGAAGCATAACATGGCTTCCTGGCCCTCGCGGAGTCGTAAATTGTTATCTACTTTTTTCTATTTAGGTAGAATGAATTGTTCCAATGACTTGTTAGATTTAGTTGTTAGTTTTTCTCTTCCACCAAAATGGGAAGGGAAAAACATAACCTATTTCTTACAGTTGTCCAATTGAAGTTTGGAAGGGTAGGAAATAGGTTATGTTACGTTTTAGTTCACTGTGAAAAAGAAGGAATCTGTACTCCAAATCACTACACTTTCATAGTGATTACCTCCATATACCCACACATGATTGTGAAAACCAATCATGTATGGGTAGGTGAGTGTGGTAATTTTGCAAGCATTATTTGTACGAACTTTTCATGCTGTTTTGTGGTAACCGCAATATCTGTTTGCTCACAATGGTAATGGATCAAACTGACTATTGGAATGTTATATTCTCAGAATGATTTCCTGTCATTACACCGTAACATGACAGGCTGTCATTTTAAGACATGTGACAAGCAATAAAGTATATGTTATATACTCAAAATATAACGTGGATATTATTAATTGTACCATGCCAGTCTGTCATGGTATTGACAGTGTATAGGCAATAATTTATATTATTTTACTAAATTTATTTATAGTAGTAAATGTTCAATGCAGTGTACATGAGAAATGATAACTTGAAGATAAAATGACAGGAAAAATTGAAAATAAAAGAACTAGCTGTCTTTAACGTGATGAACATGATCAAGACTGTAATCAATGGAAATTATTAACCAATTCCATTAGGACATAAAGAACGAATATCCAAAGTTTTGTAAGGAGTGGCAACCGAATCAGTTCTCAACTTTATGTTTGCACGAGAGCGCAATTTGCAGTTATTGGATTATTACATCTTTCGTTAGCCGAAGAATTATCTCCAGGGAGGTAATGGAAATAATTAATGTATCTTGTAATGCATCAAGGGGCAACTAAAATCCATGCAATCTTTTTTGATCCATCACTTGCTGTGAATTTATGTAAACAATTGGCAGCGTATTTCAGGAATTGCGCCTTAGATACAGAAAGTAAACACTCGCCATATGTTTTGTTAATTGCTTGAATTCCGCCGATATTTCCGTAATCCAATGTTCCATAGTAATGACTAATGAGAAAAGCTTCATCAATTGTCGGATTTTCTGCGAAAAACCTCAGACCAGCTTCATCATGCTTGATTGTGTATGGTTTCAGGGAAAACTTAGTTCCCCTGCTTACATTGAAAGCAACATATTTGTAGGTATTCCATCAAGGGTCCGCTTCCATGATATTTTCCATTTGTCCCACGGTATGGAGACACCGTTGTTATACAAAGATGCATCCCCAATGGCTTGTGGAATGAAGTGACGAACGTTCTTAGGGAATATCTGAACTGTTAGAAGTCCATGCGTAATATCCCATACGTCTCTTCTCCTTGTCACGACAATGGTTTCCAGATATCCCAAATATTGTTGTGCATCAAATAGGTCTTCTTCCGTGCCCTCCATGTCCAGTTCATCATTCAGTAACTGATAAGAGCAAACTTCGACCAGTTGTATCCAGCAGCAGTCCAAACAGTTATCATCCATATCACCACCAACAAATTTCCTATGTTTTGGAAAAATCATATATGCAATTGCCATAGAAAATGTACAAGCACATGGATCTACAACCAACTGACTACGATGGGTAAATTTGAGAATAATATCGATCATCCAGTGTCTTGAATTTTCCTCTGGTCGGATCATTGTTATCGACCGGAAGACTTCGTCTGAGATGGAAGGAATACGTTTTCGCCGATAGAGACTCTTGGGGTGTTATTCATTTCAATACATTTTCAGGGATGAACAGCAGTGATGAACTCAGAAAGACTGTTGTTTATCGTTTTCAAAGCGTGATTCGATAACATACCATTCTACCAGAAGTGTACTGCATGTTCAAACACGGAGAGATGCGTGAGACCGGGTATTTTTGAATCTGATGCATAGTAACCCCTTTTATTCGTGTAATGGAGCAGTGTTTCCTCCACACTGAAAATATTTATTTCAATCTTGTATCCTTTTCCAATTTCAACAACTCCAGGGGTCTACAATGGTATTAATAACTCCTTCGACTTAATATGTTGAATCCAGAAAGAAAATTTCATGGCCTAACAAAGAATATGCCCATGACTTCCTCGTGTCAAAAAAGATTCCGAGAAATCTACAAATTCTTTCATTTCTTCTGCAGTGAACAGATCGTGATCTCAATTTGGATAGTCGTTGATATATCTAATGTTGTATGGAGAGTATGTTAGAATAAAATGAACATCATCTTGTAGATTCTGACCAATAGCATCTTCATGTGTGTCAGTAAGGGACTGAAAATCGTAGTCGTAGCAGGAATAGTAATTCTGCATACTTAATTCCATCACTTCCATCGATTTCAATCCCATTGTAGTCAGCTCATCTGAAGCTGCTCGTTCGGAATCATATTCCTCCCTAACTTAATTTAGGTTGGGATATCCGAAGATGGTTTGGAGATGTTTCCATTTATTGGTTTCCACCAACCTTCGATTTTTCTTATTTATTTGCAATTGTTCGAAAGATGGTGAACTTCCACGCTTACCATTACTTGTTTCCAATTCTTCTGAAGGATAAATATTCTCATCAACATCCTTGATGATTTCCATAGTGTTACTAACCGGAACGGATACGTTTAATGGCTCGGGGACATGACCAGGTACACTAGAAAAGCATTGCCGCAATTCCAAACTGTGCGGATCAGAAAAGAAAGGTTTCATTATAGGAGTTGATTCCATGTTGGAATCGGAGTCGTACAATGGAAATTTCTAAATACATTTTGTGTAGGTTGATAAAACACGAAGATGCGATGTAACGGAATTCTGTGTCCACTATGTTTGCTATATTGCAAGCTTCTTTGGACACCAATTATTTGATAGTGACTGGTTCATCATCTGCCGTAAATTTGGTTTTTTGAGAAACTGGAGAAATATATTCCTTCCTTGTAGAAAGAACTTAGTTCTTGACGTTATTAAGCTGTAGAAGATGTATGGTGACATCATTGTACTGACTAGAGGAATATCTATTGATGTTGCCATGTTGCCGACGCCTTGAAAATTATTTGACAAATGAACCCTATTCTAGTAGTATTGAATTGTTTGATGCTGAGAATATTTCAATTACGTGTCTTAGAATTTCTTTCTCAACATTGTCTCCGAGACAAACAAAATGCTGTGGTAAAAGAGGGGACATTCTAAATTTGTTGAGATAGACATGTTGAACTGGTCCCATCTTGTTGTTCTACTAGTTGACCGGATTACCATGGGAATGAATGTTGAACCAAGAAATAATCCAGTTGAAGTAAAGTTGTCATTAAACATGCCGGTGAACATTTTAAGTGTGCTTTCATCTCCACAGCCACAATTTTACATGGCGAGAGACGCACGAGCTATCTGACGTACTTGCTGAGAACATATTTCTTCTAGAACCTCGTCATCATTACCTCCTATAGACTCGAATAACGATTGTTTCAAAGCCTTTTTCGTCATCGTCTTGCTTTCGAATCGTGTTTTTATGTGCTTGGAAATCTGGTAGTCATGGAACATCAACCATTCCAGATCATTCTTGAAGTTGACATTCCTGTAGTTGAATTTTTCTTTGAATGATGAACCGGAGAAACTGTCAATAGAAGAAAACAGCAGAAATCAAGTGAATTCAGATTCAATGGCTGAGTTTTTCCGGGTAGAGCATTTTCCAGGAGATTTTGAAGATGATCTGTTGTGGTTTTACTCAGTTCCGTGTTAAAAAAAAGTTCACAACTGCTGGGGAATGGGATGTAGATTGTTGAAAATGATGTAAAATGCTTGTGGCTGATGCTGGTGGAGAAGAATATATGGAGTTTGAAGTTGCTGTTAAAATTATCAAATTGTACGGCGTTGCTTTTGAATTGACTTGATGTGTGTAGATGTTCATGGTGCTCATATGATGATTTTGGAGAAAGTTTTCTGCAAAGGTATGATAACGCCTGTTGAAGGTCGTAATAATCGAGTAGAGGCACAATCGTCAATGTTGATGGTGGAATAATAGGAACGAACTTGAAAAAGGTAATGTGACGGTAGTAGTACCGCGATGTTATGTCCGGGAAAGTTTTATAATGTTGTGATCTGGTATATATCGTAGAAAATTAAATATTTTATTTTCCGCACGGCGTCTGGTTGCCAACCCCCATGGTATATATTGTAGAAAATGAAATATTTAATTTTCTACAATATATACCAGATCACAACATTATAAAACATTCACGGACACCAGTAGTACAAACAGGCCCAGTGGGCCTGTTTGTACTACTGAATAAGACGAAAAAGAAGATAACATTTTCCCACATATGGAGGCCGAGAAACTGCAGAAAAGGAAATAATTGTATTTTTGATGTAGAAAATCAATTATTTAATTTTGTGCAAATTTTCGGCCTCCATACGAAGGAACATTTTTCCAGAAAATTAAATATTACTTTTTTTGGAACAAAAATCAATCATTTAATTGTTTACAAATTTTAGGCATTCATACAGACGAATTTTTTTGTAGAAAATAAAATATTTCATTTTTTGAAACAAGAAATCAATTATTTAATTTTCTGCAAATTTCTGTGCTACATATGTAGAAAAATTATTCGGAAATATTTGGAAATAATTTTTTGCGCAGAAAAAATATGATGCAATATACCAGGTGTGAGTACGACACTCCCGTATACGGTACAATTATTGTGTCGTTTCAGAGGCACCGTCCGTGTATAAAGGTCATATAACAGATCCGTTTATGATAAAAACATTTCCGGTTATGATAACAAAGACAACAAACCGAACATCAAATTCATACGACTGAAGCGAGGTCACTGTCGAATCAGAATATATTCAGTTCTATATAACGGGCACAATATTACGATATCCTTTCTCAAAACAAGCCGTCATCAACTGAATATTACGATATTCTTCTTGACAACCAGACGCCGTCAATTAACTTCAATATTTCTCAACTACAGCATAATACGTTTATAATCAACTATATCGTCATTTTCTGCATATGCACAGCGAAAGTGTCTCATGCAACGCTACCCCCGGCAAGATGTGGAAAACTATGCCACAAGCTGGTTCTCGAAGACTCTCCAAGAACTAGCTTATGTCATCCTCGGAGGAACGTGGTGGCGATGAAGAGGCAAGGGGTATAATTCCAGATGTTTCTGTTGAGATATACTGTCTAGATGATGATTCCGTTGAAGTGGTGAATTGATCCCGAGGGTGCCGTGAAATTGATTGTTAGGATATGGGTGCAGTCATTGTTGGTACAACAAAAGTGAGGGCTGGAAGTACAACTAACTCAAGCAGTGTAGCGGAATGGGCAACGGCTGTACCGGATGACATATCGGACAGAGTGGAAGTAATCGATGTCCAAATCAAGGCGATGCATAAGGAACGGAAATATCCGTATTATGAAAACAATGAAAGTGGTACCAACCCAGCAAACCTCGGTGCTTTGGAATCAGAAGATATTGTTCATTGCTGGGATTCTCAAGCGATGAAGGTTATCTCAGTTCAATGTGCGAACAGGGATGCCAATGAGGAGACAGATAGCAGGAGGTCTGTTAAGCTTACATACTTTCGTCCAAATAATTATCTGACTCTCGAGTTAAGGCTTCGAGTATGTCAGTTCGGAAACGTCAAAAACCTTCTCAGGGATGTCAGCACCGATCCTCGTGATACATTCGTTAAATCCTTTGAAAAAGAGCGGGATCAAGTTGGTTTCGGAATGATATCTCTGACTTACCAATATGAAGATGTTGGCGAGAAGTATACTGGTATGTGGCAATTATTCAGCCAAAAAAAAGATAGAATTGTACTAAAGTCCTACAAGGCATTAGCTATTTTGGACGGGATACATCACCTATCCGCACTCCAAATTCTTGATGGAAAGGTAAGTTTTGAAAGAAAATTTTCCTAGAGATTGTATTGGTGTCGCTATTCTCGTACGTACTGACAAGTCGACCATGAAACCGTGACAAGCAATAAATCTCAGCAGGTCTCGAAACATATCATAGTCACAGATAAAAAAGGACATTTCGGTAATTGACCTAATGAAAAGTGTCATACGATATGCTGATACATTTACCGAGCAATATCAGATACCGTTTGAACAAGAGGGGACAGTGAATATTTCTAGGGGTATGGAAAGGACAGATGTTTTTGATGCGAAAAGTTTCTCAACATACGAATGGTACGCTCGTGTGAGAAAGATGCTTGTCAGATTCAAATATTTCATGGGAAGGGTCAAGATCATACCGCAGTTTGGAACTGGGAAAGATTCTGGAAAAAGAGGGGTGACGTACTTGGACAGTGGAATTCTCATCAACGGTACAGAGGAGACTATAATGTACCTATTGAATGAAGCTGCAGCTTAGATTATCAAAGGGAACATTTGATGCAACTGTTTTCTATCTGCTTGGTAATAATGTTTTGAAGTCTATGCAGAAATTGTTTGAAGCAATTGCGGATGGTGAATGTGATTTACCAGAAGAAGAAGTTCCGAAGAAAATGCAGTAACCAAAGGACGTTGTCATCCCAGATACACGAACAAGGATTCAAACTATTCATGCGACCTTTTGCAATCACATGCGACTTTTCAAGTATGGTGTTGGAAATAGATCTAGAAAACCGCTTATCCGTGTAAGTGCTGACCATGACAGACTTGTCAAGAAAATAAGGCAGTCCTTTTCAAAGAAAGTAATGACAGTAGAAATGGAGGAAAGAAAACAAGAGGAATGGGTGTCCATGGAATTATTCCAGCACATACTAGAAGCAAGAAAAGGTAGAAACTTGACATTATCGACATACAAAGTAGTGATGAGGAAGAACCTCGAGCGAAAGAACAGAAGGAAAAGGCAAGGAATCCCATATTTTTGGACAGGGAAGAGGACAAACCAGAGATTCAGGCATCGGCAAGTGGTGGAAGGTCAACATCAAAAAAACGAAAAGTTTTACGTGCTAAGACAACATCAACAAAAAATTAAATATTATGGCGAGGCCCCTGCGAAGATCTATCGCAGCAAATGAGATTGGCCCCGATGATAACAAAACACCTCGAAATGTTATGTCACCTGGATGCAGTGCTATGTGCAATAGAATAAACAAGATGTGTAGAGATGTAGCTAACATTGAATAAATGCTACAATACCGAAGACACAATGTAACAGAGGATAACGTCAATGGAGTTACGAGGGAGCGTAGATGTCAAAGAAACACGAGCGAGAAAAATCAAGATTGACAGGACGGACGGATACGGAAATAAAGGAGTGAATGTGTAAATTTTATGTGATACGAAGTAGAAAATAAGAGACGGTGTAAGGAAAGTACAACTGAGTTAATGTGGTAGAGGAAAAATTACAGTTGATTCCGGT
>JAULBU010048262.1:0-13303 GCA_032358235.1 Odonthalia washingtoniensis | reverse complement strand
CAGCAAACCATGACCAACAATATAAATCTTGGTCGCACCATCATTCACATTGGATGGTGGCCATCTTGGAAATCCAGCTGTTCTGATATTGTCCTTTTGTTGTACCTGGACAATTTTTCCAGGAGACATGCATACAGTCGACAGCTCCAATACAACCGGTAAATCCAATATTGTTGTATTTCTCTTCCAACTCAACTATTTCTTCTGCCGTTGGAAATCTGTTTAAAAAATTTCACCGTATACTTCCATTACATCTTGACAAAACTGGTGAAAAT
Source organism: Odonthalia washingtoniensis (assembly GCA_032358235.1). Taxonomy (NCBI): domain Eukaryota; phylum Rhodophyta; class Florideophyceae; order Ceramiales; family Rhodomelaceae; genus Odonthalia; species Odonthalia washingtoniensis. Next base: position 13,028 of record JAULBU010048262.1, on the reverse strand, counting down.
ATATACGCACCGGTTCCTCTACATAGCAAGGCACTCGTCAAGACTATCTGTACAATTACCTGAACTTAAAATTCTATAACTGGATAGTATTTTCATATCAGTAGGTATACAGAAGTGACCAACACCTTTTTGACGCTGTTTCCAGAAACTGGTACGGTGCCTAAGAATGTCAAATTTAACTTGAAAATATATTACTCTGGGAATTGAGAATATTCTTCTAAAGATTACATCAGGAAACGTTGGATTTATAACGACGTATGCCTTCATCCACGACGAAGCTTGCCTCTTAAAGTTTTTACTTCCCAATAATCTTCCACTTCGTTCACGTTTTTTACCATTATCAGATAATACCACATTTGTAGCTATTTTGTTGAGTACGGCATATTGCACCTGTTGCACAGACATGCAAAGAACACGGATCGGCTCGAAACGTATTTTTCTTTTCGCAATTATGCGATGAAAAATTTCATCGGTTTCCTCTCCTATATCTTTCCAAATTCGTCCCCACCATTCATAATCTCAGAACGTATTATGATAGTTGATTACTTAAGCAATTTGTATTTTTTTACACTTCATCTCACTGAAAATGTCATTTTCTGGGAGCATGACTATTTAAAGATATACCAGTACTGGAAAGCTGCTATTGTAACGTGTCATTTACTGACGCACATTCTACATCATCTTTCTCACTGCACAACATAAGTAAGTGGTTAGTAATGTCTTGTTCCAACCTATGACGATCCAAGCAGTCCACGAATGCTTTTTTGTCGCAACATTTTCTTTTCACATATTCATGCCAATTGTTTTCATTTCTGTTTAATCCACTGTTGTGTTTCGTTTCATCCTCCATTGCTGCAGCTTTCAGCCTTTCCTCTTCAAAAATAATCTATACATAATCTTCAGTCGCATTTGTATCACTACAACCACCATACTTCTTTTTTATTGTATGTTGTTCGATTCGTAACATTATATTACGTAAGATACTGCTTTTTCAACAAAATGATTATTATCATCACCATCGATAATTCGAAATCTACTCCGCACAGATCGAAAAAAATTTCTTTCCTCTTTCCGTATCATTATCACTCCGTTTTCAAAACTCTTTTCTTTGCAGTTATTAAAATGTCCTCGGCCCTCAATGAATATTGGCCAAAAAGGGTATTCTCCCTATACATTTAAATATAACAGATGACGTAATGTAGTTGACGGTTCAATGCTGTATTCCGTCTTATGATCCCGAGATACTTCACCACATAAAACATCATTCAGGACAGGGGAGCCACTGAGTGCATTGTTTTCCCCAAATGTGTCATATCTATGTTTTCCCATGACCAGAAATATCCTTCCAGATCTAACCAAACCTCCACAGGTTTATATTTTCCCTGATTTCTTCGACTTTAATTTATCCTATTATACATGTACCTTTCGCTACATTGCACATTTCCGATAACAACACTTCCAAGAAATCCGACACATCCTGGAAGACCTTTACTGCAAAATTGCTTCTCAATGCGTACCATATCCATCTTCGTTGGCTTTCTTCTCAAAAATATCGGTCCATATTCATCTACCACAAATCTACAGAATTCTTTTACTATACAGCGTACTTCCGACACATCCATCATCGACCCATTCTTTAGTTTCGATTCGTACTTACCTGTACGTAAACATTCAAGTGCTATTTTAATTATTTCCTCATCTTTTATATTACAACCAATCTTTAAGGAATAATATGACTCTGAGGATGACGTTATCTTGTTGAAACAGTCTCTACGTATTTTATTATATACATGTTCGCATATTTTTCACGGAATTGCTTTTGGTCGCATTCATCTTCTGTTCCACCTTTTTCAATTTCATTTTCATAACTGTTGCGGGATGTTGTCCCACTTTGTTGCTTCCCGTCATTTTCAATGTTTTCATGTTCGATGACATCTTCCTGAAAACATTTTCTCATTTCAAGTAATACATGTTCCTTTTTGTTGTTGATAGTACGTTTCTTTTCTTGTAATTTCAATACATCGTCTACTAGCCTCATTTTTCGTTCGAGTATGTTTCGCCATTTCGATATATGACAACCGCTATTCTGTATAGAAGTCATACTTGCCAAATTTCCACTATTTCCCTCCCTGTTTGCCATTGGTTTGCGTGCATTTCATAAAATATTATGCAACTCGTTTCGTTCCATAATTTATTCATTCTTCGCAGACTGCAACTATTGAAATATTATTTTATTTTATTCTTGGTGCCCATGCTCAATTCCAAAAACTTACCGTTCATCATTCTAAAAAATTCAACCAATACCGTTTCAAATAAAGATTTCTTACCATACTTTCCAAATTTTGTGTTATATTTACGCCTTCATACACTTACACATAACTGTAATAATTTTCATTGTCACTTAGACTACTACATAATTTTCTGTCCAATTATTTTCGTTCAGCACTCACTGTACAGTGATGAAGACTGTACATATAATTTTTTTAATGTCGAAACTGCTTTTTTGACCACGACTGCAGTCGTGGTACGAAAATGAAGTAACCCTAGTAATTTGGTAATTGTCCGATTTAGAATCCGCCTTCATGAAACGTATGCTGAGGAGACTCCTTTATACTACACCGAATTTCGAGAAAATTGGAATAGCCCTTCAAAAGTTATGTCATGGACAAAAAGAGGCGTCAGAAAATTTCTACCACGAGTGCAGTCGTGATGGAAACGCTGAAATTTTAATATTAATTATACATTTACCCTGCCCGCTGTGTGCCAACGATGAAAGCAACTCTTTCGTCTACCATCCTTGGGAGGTTTAAAACAAAGAGGAATGTCATCACATCCTGAACAAACAGAATTAGACGATCGAGCCTTTTCTACTAATCTGCCATTCTTGTACTTTGTACATTCTGTGCACACTCTGTTTGTTGGAGTATATTTAGCAACATGAGCCCATCGAGATGAAAGTCGTTGCCGATTCCAAGGATGTTGATCAGCAGAAATACGTAGATTTCTTCTCGGTCATGGAGTAGGTTGTTGCTCACAAATTAAATCATCCGCTTCGTCCTCCAACTGATAATGCTGATCAACAATTTCTCTCGGTTCTTCCCCAAACACCGAAGGTAGGAGAACACCTGATCCTCCACCTTCAACCGCTTCATTAATCATTGCAATGAAGGACCGAATAGGGATTGAATGCCATGTTCGGGTGAATAATGAATGTTTGTCATTTGCCGTGTCAGGGTTCATATCTGCATTTTCCAGAATACTTTCGACGGCCATTACCCTATGCAATACATAGCTATTATAAACAATGTATGAAAAGAATTGTAGTGTGAAGAATTGAGACAGATTGAGGTTACTGTTCCGACCAGGTTCTATCATTGTTATATATCTTGACATTACGTCGACATAGGCTTTAATTTTGGCCACAGCGCATGTGGTCCTGGAAAAATGATGGCACCATGTTTAAAGGCGCCATTTCCACGGATAACTCGATCCCCTGCTCTCCAAGAAAGGACGGTATACGCAAATCCGTGAATGTATTGGACGTGTCGAAACTGATTTTGAGATATGCTCAGTGACAGTTCCGTTTCTTTTTGTACAAAAATTGAACATGTAGAGAAATGGTGTAAATTAGATCACGATTGTACTTATGGAGGACGGAGATTGGATATGAAACGACTGCAATGTATATAATTCCAGAAACGGCACTCTTAACGTAAACTGCATGACTGAGTCCAAGTACAGCGACATGATGTCGAAGCTGAACACGATGTTCAGAGGGCATTAATTTTTTGTAAATTTGAGTACTATAATCACATGATATTACTTTGGACGGAGTTATGAGTCCACCCATTTGTTGATGGGCCCTTACCAGAGCGTTTATGGCGGTAGGTTTAGTTCTGTCTGTTGTTGCTATCTTAATCTCCACAGCAGCATTAATAAGAGGAGAGAATACTGCGGTTTGTCGATTTTTTGTCCCAATTTTCTCTACAATTTCCAGTAAGCTAGTCCTTGCGTGTTTTGTTTCATTGGACATGTGCGTACTACTATCCAAATTACAACAATGTAAACGTTTCCATTCATGAAATACAACTGAATCAGCTTGCAACTTCGATACATCGACCAAGGTACAAAGTCCATCAACGGATGCAGCAAGTAAATCAAATTCCCTGTCCAGATCTCCATCCGAACAAAGACCATGTGGCAATGCACATACACGAAATATTATACAAATGTCGTAAAATCCCACGAAATAATAGAACGGTATATTATTCTTCTCACATCCTGTTTTCATAAAGAAAAGGGGCATGTTAGTTACAACCTTTGATTCGTTGACACGACCCAAACGGAAAGATTTATCCACGCGTCCCCCACAAAGAGGCCTCATTAGCCAAATTGAGAGTAACATTTCAAACACAGTAGCACCTTCACGAGCTGCTTCTCCACCAGGTAGGCCCAACATTCCATATCTTATGTCATTATCTGCATTAGTAGCATCCATCCTTTTTTCGTGATCACTTGAACAAATATCCATGATCCTGTCCGCACCAGTACTAGTACCTCTACCAAACCTCATTAAAAACCAATCATCGGAAACTTGGGCTCTGGTTAGCTCTCGAAGGTGTTGATTCTGTAAAACACATACAATAGTATCTGAAACGTCTGAAGAGTATCCAATTCTAATAGCATTTCAGCCATTCCTTTGGTGCGTCCTACCCTGCTTCCGAATTTTAATACAGTTTCCCCTACACCCTGGCAATAAAGAGTCCTCTTCAATCTCTCTCAAATAGACAGCTGTAATAACAGTACCAGCAATACCACCATTCCGTCTATCTACAGCAATTATCCCTTTATTTTGGGACTCAGCTGAAAGTTCAAGGGCACAACTGCGTCCATTTATACATAAAAACTTTCTGAAAACATGAGCAGATGTTGATGAAAATGTAGATAGAACATTTTTTGATGAAGATTGGGACGGAACTGTTTGTGAATTATTTGAAAGATTTCTAAATGATTGTTCAATTAATGTAGTAGCTCCATCTTTTTTTTCGTTGAATTTAAAGGGAAAAAATTTGTTTGAGGTACGCTTGAAGTCCGTCACAAATTCAAATACATACACGCCTTCCTCTTTTAATTCTTCTATGTTATTGAAGGAGCTGTACCCTCAGTCTAAAAAGGCGACTTTCGGTTTGATGTTATGCTTGCTTATAGGAGTAATGAGTATTTTAACAGATGTAACAACCGATTCTTCCTCACCACGTTAACAGACTGCAACAGCTGCCAACAATCTTAAATCAGCTGAACAAAGTGCATCAGCAAGTGGACCTGACCGACTCTTCTTTAGGTTCTTTTTCGTTGCAATTTCACCGGCTTCTGATTGACTATCGTAGTGGTCGTCGTCTATCAAGACTGTAGACATTGGACAGATAAATGGTACACTTAATTTTGTTATCAGAGTTTCTCATGGTTCTAAGTCACCACTACGATCTTCCCCTGCTTCACAATCCAAAATTTTGTGTATTTTACGTTGATCATTGACAGGTATCTCAGTTGCTGAAATTTCTCGCTTCATTGCCATAAAGCCCTCTTTTTTCATCAGATTTTTAGGATCACCACATAATTTTCAAAATGCATAAAGTTCGTGAAATAACGCGCATGTATAGAATGAAGAACGTAATAAAACAGCAAGAAAAGACGCCCACATAGACATGCTTGGTTCTTTGTCGAACCCTGAATCTTTTAACTGAAAACAATCTACTAGTTGTCCAAACACAGCACGGTTCAGTAGAAGTTTGAGCACATTTAATGGTGTATGCTCCTTTCCTTTTAGTCTCTGTCGAATGGCGGCGGCCGCATGTTGAATTCTTTTCCTTAAACGAACAATACGTGCATAATCCATTGAACTATCATTAACGATGTCCAATTCCTGAAAATGTTGTTCAGGGAAACGGAATTCCCACCCTAACCTGGGGTCGTATTGTTGATTGCTCATGGTTAGAAAGTGGTTGATGATTCTGGAGGACTTCACTGCGCCATATGATGGAGGTGTGGGGGAATGAAGCTATTGGGTGAAGATAAAATACGTTTTCGTCAAACATAGCATGTGAATCTGAAATCAAACAGAAATCAACAAAAAATACTGGGAATTATTTGTTTAATCGTCACTACTTACAGAATTCTACAGAGCGTCCTTGCAGGACTATACATTCATGCCAAACATTCCGCAAACTTTCAGACCGCAGTCGTGGTAACCCTGAAAAATTGCCGTTACAAATTTTCCTTACAGTACAACGACTGCAATCGTTGTATGGAGTCTTGACATACGTCAATACCTGTTTTTCACATATTGTCATATATATCATATTCAAGTGACTTCCACAAACTTCACTGTTCCATCGCCTCCCATTCCATTTTCCAACCTGTACACGTTTCACAAAACTTCTCTTGATTGGCTATCTCCATATTATTCGTACAGTTACCAGAATTGTACAACTGGGAATTAAATAAAATAAAAAATACTTTCTTCCCCTTCTCGTATACCTGTTTCAGCTCAGTAGGCCTGTATGCACCTTTGTTTACTCGGAAATTAATTAAAAAAAAACTCAACGTTGAATGGAGCACATTTTCCTTGTTAGTTTATTTAAGAGATTGAAATGGATATTGATATATACTATCGAAGATTCATACGTTTTTGGTAATGCTCAGGTGAAATTGCTGTGTTTGGATACTATCTTGAAGTTTTTCATTAAACAATTCGATAACCTCGTTTAACCTTTCCTCAGACAGAGAGAAATTTCCTTCGCGTTTCTTTTGTTCATCGACCAGGACAGAATCGAATTGGATGGTAGAGTACGATACATTATTCATCAATGTCGCCGAATTTTTCAATGTCGTATGATTGAAAATTCCCGTAAATTCAAGCACATGCGTTCCTGGTCTCATACCGATTAGGTTGACCAAACCCGCTTCATGGAATCCACCTAATACCGCACATTCATCATGAACGAATTGCAACTGACCTATAATTGAGTTACGATCCATTTCAAGAGGGAGTCCATCATCAACAGCAGATTCATCATGCAGCAAGCCGTCACTTGGGGTCATTACGATGACATAAGCCAATCCTTTCATGAGATTTGAAAATATATCCGGCTTTAAAGTAGGGGCAAGTTCTTGATTTGAATTTGCAATTGTCTGCCGACTTACCATCAGACATGAATGACGTGCTATTTTTGTAGGGAATTTCACAGGTTTAGATTTTCTCAACTTATCAGCGTATTGTTGTAGTATGCTATTACTACAATTGACAAGTTTGTTTGTCTTATCATGTGAGTTAATCCTCGATAAGAATTGATCATGATTGGGAGAAAGCATCCATACCTTAGCACGTTCATTCAGAATATTTGTACGTAGCACAGAGCGCAATGAATGAAGAGTAGTGGATTCAGAGGCGACAATAACCTGCCCCCCAACCGAAGTTTCCTGTACTGTTTTCATGCCATTTATGGCTACTTCTTGGCCGCCACGTTTGACAAGGTCCCGTACCGTCTTCTCATTGATGACTATTGGAGATTTATCGTCTATTGACGAGGAGAACCGACTCCATAATTGGTCTGGAAATAGGACGACAATGTCGATTGGAGGTGAGAGAGTGCTGGGAAGAATACCATCTTGAGATAGTGTTTGCAAAATGGGTTTGTTTTTCGTCATTAGATTCACGGTGTAATCGATGAGATGAAGTCCCATCCAGATGGATAAGAACTGAGAATGGAAATCCAACAAATCTAGTCCCTTCTTAGAATTATCTCCAATCTGATCCAGCCAGAAACTTTGTTCCGGCCTTATATTCAAAACAACTGTTGTTCTATTCGTCGCTGATCGTGATTGATTGTAAGTACAAAGCATGGATGTTATAGATACTGGATCAGTAAGTTCTTTTTCAGTAGCGATATTTCCATTAACACATTTACCTTCGTAGGGTAAGTATACAGGGGCGGGGAAAGTACCTTCCCATTGAGCAATAACGACGCCATTTCGACCGTCATGATCGAATTTTACCTTATTGCGTTCATTTGGGAAAAGTGTGGCTTTCTTTGTCCAACCAGGGCATTTGTCATCGTCATCGATGTTGAATGGAAGTTCAAATGTAGTGACGGAAGGTTCTGGTGGAATACCTGTTTTGGATTTGTTAACGTTGTCTTCGAGGTTATTTTCAGTGACGGGAGGTTGTGATGAAGCGTGTGAACTTAAATTGTAACTTCTGTACTTTAAGGTCAAGATGAGGTTCAGTAAAACGGTGATAAAGAGACCTAAGATAACCAACCATCGTAGGGGACGTTTCCTTTTCGGCGGTCGATTCGCCATGGCCCCGTGCATGGCTTTGGATTGAAAAATGCAGACCTCCCTATTCAGTCGTCTAAGAAATTGAAACTGAAGAAGCGAAACAGATCTACCCGTGCCAAGCGTAACAGATGAAGACGCCATGCGTTAAGTACTGTATGAGGATCATTGTAAACAAATTTAGTGCAATCTGTCTATCAGATACAAAAAGTTTTTCTTTAAAAAATATTGACCCCCTTTCTGTATCATTTTGTCCCAAAAAAACAATGGTAATGCTAGTACAACAACGTTCTTCTCAGAGTATTGGATCATTCGATGTGTAGAGTTGTACTGAGTGTTGAAGCGTAAAGATTGTAAGAGAAGTCTCTCTGGTGATGACATGCTGATGCCAGACATCAACAACTGTGACCACCTTTCACCTTTCAAGTTATTCTCTATAATTGCAGTTCTGCAAATTCCAGAATGATACACATCAGATCGATCAATGTTTGTCAAACCAAGGGGCTATGACCCTTCCTATTCAGGGAATCCCCGTCGAGACAAGTATCTCTGATAAACATTTTATTTATACACACCCAACTAAAACCGCTCGATGGAATTTGCTGATGTCGACATGATGTTTCAACATCACCAACAGTTCCTGCAATGTAAGAAAGTAAAAGTAAAATTGAAATTGAAATTGAAATTGAAATTGAAATTGAAATTGAAATTAAAATTGAAATTGAAATCGAAATCGAAAAAGCTAATATTGAATTATGGAAGATCAAGAAGGCTGTTCGCTTCGTAGAATGAATACATGCGCTTGACCAGTGGTGACATTGAGACGGCTAATCCACCTAAAAACGCATCCCTGTCATCTGGTTCAACACCTAGTCGTTGAATAAATGATTCCTTTGAAGGTAACAGTATACACGCACTTTTGACAGCTTTTCGGATAGTCCATGAATGATGTTCCGCTAAAGCTTGTTCATAAGCACGAGCAACAGCCCATTTCAAAGTTCGTTCACTTGGTAATAAATCCGAATGTGGATGAAAAGCTTGTTTCAAACCTTCTAGTAATAAGTCGGCAAATTTTAAAGCCCACATAAGTCTTAATAAAGTACGACTACAACTGGGTGGGTCTCCAGGTTGAACTCTTGCCTTATTTGTTTTCATTTCATGACATACTGCATCATGTAAATGCGAAAAGTGTTGAGGATCACATGCTAAATATTTCTCAATAATTGTGATTTTTTTATCTATATCAGCTCTTACAAACGAAAATGCAGAACCTAACGTATCAAATAAATTGAGAACTTCGCGCATAGCTGTTACAAACCGAATAGTTTCCGGGAGTGGGCGTGGGTTACTTCTGTGGTCCGTTTGAATTAATTCAAAACTTTGTATCATTCTTCCAAAATTGAATTGCGTAGGTACATCCATCACACTTGTGCTACTCGAAGCTGAATCTATCCCAGTTGCTGTTATTTCTTCGACATCTTCTTGCGTACGTTGCCCCAACAACAGTCGCGTCGGCGCACTAACATATTGTCTTAGAGAGAAAATTTTGAAAGGTGGTGTTGTTTGCCTGTTTGTTTTGGTTTGGGGTGGCTTGTCGGACGGATTGGGAATAGTTTGTATTACGTGTCGGATGAGAAATGGTGAGAAGTGACTAAGAAGGTCGATAGAAGACAATGAGTTGCGTGGAGCACAACAGAAAAGAGCAATGAGGGCGGCGATGAGGCGTGTAGGCAACTGACTCTGAGTTGTGAGATTGGTGACATTTGCAACAACGATGCTGTTACGTTGTACACATGATGTATGTGCACAACGATGAACGGTCTCTCTCCAAAAAATAGAAAAGCTCAAAAGCTCTAATTTTAGTTTCTTCAATAATTATTTACATTACAGTTTAGGCGTTCATTGCTTTTAATTACACTGAGATGAGTTTTTGCTAACGTGTTGAAACACTCATGACCACTGTCTTTTTAAATTTTTGAAAAAAAATTTAAAAAGACACATCCCAACATTGAGCTCGACAGCAGATAACCTAAAACCGCCCAATCTCGAGTCTAATACTGCTAATAGCACAGCACTCCTCAACAATGTTAACGTCATCCCGAACAGAGTTCACATATTCACATCGTCGAGTTTTTGCATCTTAAATGTGTAAATACATCAACATTTGATAACCCCTCCCAATGGGTGGACGCCACAAAAGGGTCATTGGTTGGGTCCAGAGACCGGACTGTGACAGCAGGACTCGTTTTGACAAAACTGCGAAACAGATAAAGCACGGAAGTAGCAGAACATAAATTAAAGGCTAGTACAATTATAGGAAAGACGAAGACCTCAATCTACTCATCAAAGAAAGTGCTACTTTAACAACAAAAAAGCAGCATAATCAGCAGTAAAATAGAGACACTTGTTTTCAACAAAGAGAACAAGCATACCTCTCACAGGCGACACAAACCAAGCGCAGCACGACCACGGAGGGGCCGACAACAGCCGAAATAAGCGGGTGAAAGCCTGCCGGATACCAATCTAGTACCAGGCTTGGTATTATCCGTCAAAATGGTAGAAATGAAAAGTTGGCAATTGGAAGGAGACGACCCGAAGTGCAAGTCATGTAAATTTAGAACCTATCCAAATTTTCGGGTAATTACCAACACTTAACCCACTAGAATTATGACCTTAATAGAGAATAAAATAGATAGAAAGAATCCCTACAAGTGGATGAATTTGCTATGCCACATATTTTGAATCCAGTCGAAGACCCCATATAACTTTATTTGGATCGAATATTGGATCTCACGGCAGTTATATGTTTCGTGCAAAATGTAATATCTATGGAGGTATGAGAACATTCAGAGTATATGTGATTGACCGTACCCAAGATAGGGAAGTTTACAAATGGGTCGAGTTGCACTCATATTGTGTGAGATATCACATACAGCAGAAAGGAATTAAATTTGAAGCAATTGGAGGTTTTGAGAACGAAAGTGGGAAATATACACTGGATGGGTTGACAAAAAGCCTTTAAACAGCTGCTTATAGTTTGAAAATTAAAGCTGACTAAGACTTCGAATTTCAGTATACCAACCGCACCAAATATGGTAGCAACCATCATATTGATTTCAAATATGTCTACAAAATCAAGAATGGGATGGAAGATATTACAGAGAGCGACAGGCTGGAATATGCAAAAGATTAAGAGGTGTTAGAGGTGTTACATTGAAAAACATGAAGTTGAAGATGAGAAGATTATGCAATATAAAATGGTATCATAATATTTGCACAACAAAGCAACATACATACCACAAGATGAAGTCTACTATATTCTTGACAGAGACGAGGTAGAGTCCAACCAAAGAAATAAAGGAAAACAATAAAGAAAAGAAGATCAGGATGTAGTACATAGAGCTGGAAGAAGTTCACCATATGATCATACTGGAAGAAGACGAAGAGATGAATACTATTATGGAGGTAGGAGGCTCAATTTATAGCCAATTAAAGGATGCTAACACACTATTCAAAGAGAAATGAACCGAATTGTAGTAATTGGAGGGAAAATATGCGAAATATTCAATTCATACATACCAGAGAAGCTGAATAATTTCGTAGAAGGGGCTAGAGAAGATATACTTCTATGTGGCTTGATAAGAGTAACGACGGGAATCAAACCACTACAACTGGTAACTATAAGTTTATGTACGGCAGAGTAGAACATGGAACAAGTAGCTCTGATTAAGGATGTGAAACGTTTTTCATGACCAAAGGTACACTTTGGAATACGAATTAATAATAAACGGCTATCAGAAGAATTTTTTGAACAACAAGAGGAATACAAAATAGTATTGAAGGGATTACGGAGGAAGTAGATGATATGGTGCAATATTCTATACGGGTTTTCGAGGAGATTTGGGACCTATAAAAATTGATTGAGAAGGTCCATATATGCAAAGACCAGAATGAATAATCCAAAGATGGCAGTTTAACAAATAAATGGAACGCTATGCCAAAAGGGTCATGGGTATACATAAATTCAAAACATAGGAACTAATACTGTAGCATTTGGAATAGGGAGGAAATCCTGTAGAAAGTTCATCGAATTTGAAACAAGGGTCCCATGGAATAAATAAAATATTTTAGAATCATACGCACAGGGGAAATGTTGAATATGAAATAAGAGTATGGCTATCGAATCAACAATTTGAGAAGACGGCCACAATTGACCACAAATAGTGGTACTTACATCTGTAACATTCAAAAACGAAATGCAATGCGAAGTGCCCGAAGTTATCCCGAAGTCGAGCACTTCGGTGCACTTCGGCATCTTGCACTTCGTTTTTCAGGGATTACACTTCGTACATTATCGAAGCGCAGCCGAATCTGTGCATATTTTCGAAAACGACCACAGTACGCACTTCGCATCTTGACCAAAATGTCAAAGTATTTTTGAAAAATGTTGACCGAATTTACATTGAAACGAAACTTTGAAATCTATTCGAAGTGGTTCTAAGTGGAAAATACTATGAAAAATGAAAAATGAAAAATGAAAAATAGAAAAATATTAAATTATTCCGAAAAAAAATTAGGGAAACTTGTATTTTTTCAAAGTACAGAGTAAAAGGCAACGTGTATTGGTTTTTCTGAAAGAAGCGAAGTACAGTTCTTGAAATGAATTGCACTTTGCAATATATTTACAGTAC
>JAULBU010048251.1:0-13309 GCA_032358235.1 Odonthalia washingtoniensis | reverse complement strand
CCCGCTTCCGCATTACCTGTACTAAATCCATGTCCACTGTAGTTGATATATTCCAGAACAATACCGTAGCTACTATTTTTCCGTGTTGTGGTGTGGTTGGTCTGCAATGAATGGTTGAATTTTGCAGATTCTGTCAAAAAATATGTATGATGCAGGTTCATTTCGATGTGGAGAAATGGCGGGATTTTTGTGTAGTACGAGGTTGTATTCCATTTTCAGACTGAATTAGAAACTGACGGACGAGAAAATTATGTAAAAACATTGAACTAATTGATACGTCTGAAAATGACATTACACTATGAAAACTTGGTAATGTTATGACACCCGTGATACATAATCACATTCTAGCGGAACGCCGTCCTCAAAAAATTCTTTGTCTGGATGTTGCAACTTTTTGTCTCCGGATGTTACATTTTTTTCTTCCGTCACCACTGCGTGGTAAATTTGGGAAAAATTTGTAAGTTTGTTTTTTATTTATAATTACTAATAACCCGTCTGGTGCGTTAGGAGAAACGTGTCAAACAGTAACTATATTTCATTTTTTAAAAAATAAATCCTTCGACACGTTACAAAGTGGTTCGTAGTCAAGTGTTACTTTCATGTTTTGTACACATGATTGTAACGTGTCAGAACAGTTGCAAGTAATATTTTAGACGTATTACTTGTAACGCGTCAGATTCCTTACAAAAAATGAGTCAAGAACATTAAAATATCACTACGAACGTATTACACCTGATTGATCGATAAGATTAATGTAACACTTCAAATGTATTATCTAATAGGTCGATAAAATTAAATTAGTACTGCAGAGGTCTTGCATCTAATTGAAAGAAGGTATTAAAGTATTACTGCGGATGTATTACATCCGCAGTACTACTATGTCGATAACATTAAAGTAGTACTGCGGGGGTATTAAATCTAATGAATCGAGAGCATTAAAGTAGTACTGCGGATGTATTACATCAAATGACTTGAAAGCATTAAAGTAGTACTGAAGACGTATGACATATAATTCGTCCTCAAATTACTTGAGTAATTTGAGGACCGATGTTTGTCATATAGTGTACGATATGACAAAAATCGGTTTATTTATGCGGAATATGTATCTATATATCACACGATATATACATACAGCAACAAATCAATTTATAGAATTTTCCTATTGTTTCAAGCAATTCTCGGTGAGAATCACATCCGATTGGATATAATAAATACTCCTTCTCCTTCCAGAACACTTCCACTGTGCCTAAAACGATTACCGTCTGCTCTGATGGCGATGCAGAATGTACGATCCATATAAAACGAATTTAACGCAACAAGTCGGTGCAGTTAGTTGAACTTTGTGGCGATTCGTCCATAGTTGTGTCGACATTGCTCTGTGACCAAGGTGAGAAATTTACTAATGCAGGTGTAGATCCAGATCAGATCGGGAATGTAATAGTGGCTGTAGGTATAGCAAGGAATGCGTCCTCTTTGTAAATTGTGAAAAGAACCCGACCCAATCTTGACAGGTCTTTCCTGAATTTAAATATGTTTTCAATCTCAATATCAGGGCCAAATATTTCATGAGAAGGTTTCACCAGTTGCTCATAATAGAAATTTGTACGTACATCGTACTTTGCCCAAGAAGATGGAAGAATTATACGTACAAGATTCTTAGAGTTCATTCGTTCTGATTCGTTAATAACCAGATCAGGGTATTTTATATCAACAATTACAGATTTCGAGAGGCAATGTGATTGTAACTTGTTCCAGATACCACCATGAGTCATTTTGTAGGTAGGTAAGGCCAGATATGATCTCAAAGTTGCTGTACGTATGAATTCTTATTGTCTAGCAGTTGATTTTGTACAACCAGTCGTATATACTATGGTGAGATAAGCAGTGAAGTTACACAACAGTTTAATTATTCTACGCAAAGTTAAAATATCCAATTCTTAATCCCCGTTTTGTTGCATTGGACCATTTAGAGGATCATCGGAAGGACATGGTGACAGTGTGTTGCACGTTAATAGAAACATGAGAGGATGTGGTAATATTTCACATTCTATTTCCTCTTGTGGTGGCGGTGGAAGTTGCGAAAAAGATGATGAAGGGTTGTATTCCGTAAATAATATTGGATTCAGTGTTGTGGGCGGATCAACATCATTCTCTGAAAATATATGTACTGGAAGCAGGGCATGAGAAATACTTGTAACTTCAAATGTTCCATTATTACTGGTAGGAGACAACTGTCTCTGTATAACATCATTTCTATCACCATTAGTGTTGACAAAAAAATTAAAATCAATATGATCGGATTGTTGGGCATTACTATGTGGAACATGCTCAGAGATTATAGTAGTGGGATGAGGATCCTCTTTTTGAAATAGTAGATCGGAGAAATTTGTAACAGGTGCAGTTTTCAAGCATGGTTGCGGTGTGTAAAGGCTGTATCAATCTGTTCGAGATAATCTGCGATGTATTCTATTGCGGATGCCTTGATTTTCTGCCGAGTGGGGCTTGCGTGGCTTCTTCAGTCCAGTTTTAATTAAATAATGAATTTGGAAGGGAAGAATAGAGCAGATACCGATCTGTATTATCTGATGTTGATTTCGATAAGAGAAGAAACATGGAAACGGTAACAATTAAAGGAAAAATTCTTTCCTTCCTAAAATCACACTGTCTGTACATTTGTCGTGATTCATCCGAGTGTTCCAGAAATTTAAAATTCAATGCAAGCAGGGAGTGGGAGATAATGTAAATAAATGTCTCCAAAACGACGTAATGCCGAAGATGAGGAGGTTTGGCCCAAGATGTGAACGAGATAGGTAATATAATGGTTCCAAAAATGATGAAATGGTGAAGATGAGGGAGTTTTGCCTTTCCGATTGAGAGAGTGGAGTGAAAATATTGATGAGAGAAAGACAATCGGTACGGCTTGATTTCTCTCGCCGAGCTCTTTGATAGTCATCAAAGATCCTGAATGAATGAATTTGTAATGTTTCGTGTGTTATAGTGCGGTGCACACGATACGTGTACAATAAAAGTTCTCACAGAGAGCTGTTGTAAAAATATTGGTTTTTTTGCGTCAAAAAATTTCGAAAAGTTTTTCGAACGTTTACATTATTGTAAGAATAGAAGCTAAATATAATAATGGTAAAGATAATGGTATTGAGAAAGAAACGTGGGTAATATTTATAGAAATTATTATAGTAAAATAGAACAAAGGAAGGAATATGTGCGATACCATTCCCCATCCTCTCTCAATTCATTCCCTTGTTGCATTCAAACGATGAGGTGCGGCAGTTGTTCCACTGATCAGAAACTTATCTGAAACGCAATCTAAATGAAATGTAACAATTTTTTGAAGAAGATCGTCCTGTTATTCGCGAAGCTTGCAACAAATTACTTTAAATATGTCGAAAAATGTATAAACATCTCGGTGTAGCCATCATGACTATAAGGATGTGAAAAATAAAACTATTAAAACTACTAATTGAGAAAAGTCAAGGCTATGATACCCTTGCCTTTCCCCAATTAATAGTTTTATTTTTCATATTTTTATACATATTACATCTTTAATATGGACAAAATGCTTTCTGAATAGACCTGAAGAACATATTAAACAATGTTGGTTCTTCACGGAATGCAGGATCCATATGGAAATTCTTTTATTCCCACATATGGGAAGGAACAATTTATGAGTTCAATGGCATCCCTGATTTCTTGTTTGTTGAAACTGGTATGGGAAATGCACGCATATGGGCGATATGTAACAAGTTCCATACTTGTTAATAGCATAGAATTATGCAAAGATTTCTGAAACCAATATGGACTTTCTTTTGATTTTCCTGATATTGTATATGGATTATATCTTCGCGCAGTACATGTAAATGTCATATCTGGGCATTGCATTTCTGTCCGTACATGTATATAAAAGTACTTCAATGCAATCATAAGATTGGTCTCCTTTCCTACTTTGAAGCTGCAGAGAATTTCCCCTGTAAACATCGTCCACAGCTACAAACGTCCCAGGCCAATTTGTATAATCCGTACAATTTTTACTATGTGGTATATGTGGGAGTTCATTCACATCAACCGTGATTGTTACGAGATTATGGCTATTAACATAGCAGAATTCTTTAGAATGTTGGTCACGTTGCCAAGGTGACCTATATCAGGGACGGAGTGCTCATAAAATACCATTTTCATTATTTTTACTCGAATTTTGTGTGCTGTGTAATCTTCCAGTACTATTTTTATGCTCTATTAAAAGGGACCTGATGACTTTAGTTTCTGTAGAAGTTATATTTTTACTGATTTTACAACATGTGCGATGATTGTGTTCCGTTTTTTTATTCAAACCACTTTCCCTTTTATAACCGTCATTTTTTAAAGATGTTACAAGAATATTGTTGTCGATACTGTTGTAATGAAAAGTATAATAATAACATAGATTATAATCTTATTTTCAATTATCAGATGAAAATATTAAATGAATGAGTTGAACGTATTTCATAAATTTTTAAATTACATGCTCGAATGTATATCCGGAATATGCATCGAAACTCGAACCGTTTTGATATTTTGAAAACGTCGGCGGATCGTACCAAAATCAAGCGTTTAGAGCGAAATAAAATCATTTTTCCAAAAGAAAATGTTTCGACACGTGGGTACCCTTTTGAAGAAAAGGTTTTGGACGTGGATCTGTGAAATTACAACGCCTCTTCGCGGTTCGGGAGCGTCACGTGTAACAATAATTCTTCAGATACATTTTCCACAGAATACTGCACGTCCTTTACCTGTTGAAACATTTTTTGCAACTGATTAAAACGAGTATGTGCTGCATCATGACGTACTTTTGAATGTAGATTGGATCATGGTCTCACACGCTTTCTGAAATTTTTGAAAACTAAATAAACAAATACTTGATAATATTAAATAAATTGTGGGAGAGACGTCTTCTGTGCTCGATAAGCAGTTTAACAATAGAAATTTGAATTCTTTATCGTACGTCTCTCTCCTGGTCTTGACCTTGACTTGATGGATGAGGTGTATCGTGGTTTTTCAAATCTTTTGAGGTCCCGAAGTGGTAGTTTTCTTCGCATCCAAGCATAGGCTTCCTACATTGTGACCTTGACGAAATGGTTTATTATCCCAATCCATGGAATCATATCCTCGGTTTGTATCAGGTGTGATAAGAGTAGAGGGTGCACAGGGAGGAAGCTAGGTTGCGCTGATATGATTATGATTATTTATATTTCGTATTTGAATTTGAGATGTAGAGTAAGATGCTTGAGACCCATGAGGTTGAATTCTAAGACATACATCTGAAGTTGTGCGATGTTCAATATTCAAGCAATTGTCCACGGGTTCACCAGACATCGCTTGGTTTTGATCACATGGTACAGTGTCTGACTCTGAACTCATTGTGACACCGTGACATATAGATGAATTATGAATGGCTTCCGCAGCATCAGATTGGAATATGGATGATGGATGGTAGTGAAAACGATTTTAGAACCCAACAATACGATGCAATGAGAAAAAAAATTGATGTAGTTTTTTTGTCTGCTATGCGCGTAGGATGACTAAACGAATGGAATTGATGGAATTTTTAAAAAATCATTTTTTAAAAAACATGTAACTGTAAACACACGCTGTATGGAAAAAGTAAATAGCACCATTTTTAATGCTATGTAGCAATGAATTTGTTTCTGAGTGTCTCAGCAATACTTTCAATGCTCCATAGCATTTAAAATGGTGCTATTGAAGCAAAAGAAATGAAGAAGGAACATGTTGTGAAAAAATCAGCCGAATAATTTTGTACCGTTTTAATTTTTGTTTCTGTTGCTCACTGAGCACTCTTTTTATCACTCAGGACCAATAGAATAAAGTCACGTTGGCAACTGTCTTCAATGTGTAAAGGTTACAAACATTGGCGAAAGTATACTTTAGCTATGGCAAGTTTTCAAATAGTAATGATATCATTATTAATAATTAATTTATTGTTTGTTGTTTTATATCGCTTAGTAAAAAAATTTAAAAAATGACATTAGTTAATGAACATATTAAATTATATTAGTAAGAAGTATACCATGTATTAAATTAGGGGAGAGAATGGGATTGTCTAGTAGAAGGAACGGATGTAACTGGAGAAATTAATAAACTTTGTAACATATGATCTGTTGTTGCATTGTCAATTTCCATTGCTGTTTTTCCAAAGAAGAATAGGATTGGTATGTTGAACCGTATCTCCCCAACCTGCGATTCAGGATTTTTTGTTACATCCAAATTCCATGACTTACTTCTAATTTTCGGAGCTCTGTACCATAATAAATTATAGTTCGATCCCCAGTCAATATTTTCTTCCATGATTTGTGGCCGAGTCATATCTGAAACAGGGATAGCATCTTGTACATATAGTTCGTTTTCGGAATCCCATGATTTATCGGATCGATATAAGCAGTTTGACCAAACCAAACTTTCCATATTTTCTGTGGATGAGGGAATGTCAGAACCAAAGAAGTACCACATCTGATCAGTGCTAGTGAACAATGCACGAATCACTCTAAGAATGGATTCATTCAATTTTGCAGATGTAGATACTTTTGTAAAACATGACTCTCTGTCGCCTATGTCACGAATATATATCCAGTCACATATCTGTTCAAATTTGGAGATCCGTACATGAAATGAGGAGATGGAGTAAGCAGGATGAAAAATTGCTAGTCGGCTTGGATAAAAATGAATTTCATCTGATGTTCTAGCTGATTCTGGTGCATTAGTGTTATCAGTCAATGTTCATACTATAAATTGAAACATTTTTAATGAACAATCCAGCTTAACCTTAATTGCTTCTCTATTGGAACCCTTATCTGAACAACTAGATTCAGTACCAGTTGCACTACGTTTATATGGTTCCATCATCTTCAGAATGGAAGCATTCCTTAGAGTGTTCTTTATATCCAACACAAGTCTGAAATGTTCTGTGCGGTGATGTGCAATATTTGAATCCATGGACCATTTTTAAAATTGATCAAATCGATCTGATAGAGACATGAAAAAATCTTCTAAAGTCTTGAATCTCTGATTTTATCCTCCTATCTGGTTTGGTATGCCATTCGGTACTTCATCCTGAAAACTATGAATATTATTAGTCGGAGGGAGACTGTGATGCATAGTTAGAAATTGAGATGTTTGGTAATAATTTCAACACTTTGTTTATTTTCCTGTATATGAGACTGCTGACAGTTCCAAACAATATCCATCTTATCATCATGCTCCTCATCGTGGATAAATTTTCAAGAGCAGTCTATTTGACTATCTCTCCTTTCCATTTCTTCTCGCATAACGTATTCTTGCCCTTAAAGAAAACTGTGGAGGTTGTGTAATCAGTGAAATTAGGCCCAGTGTCATATCGAATGATGCCTTCGCCCAGTATATTATGTTTTGTGAGTGGTTGTGGTTGTATGGTCTCAACTGTAGCTCTCCACCAGTGGTGATGATCATTGTCAAGGACCCATAGAACATCAATAATGTCCGATGGTGATGGTAGATAATTATGCTGATGAGGCATTTCGGGAAGTATTTAATATCTGATGATAATCACGGAAGTTGCAATATATGTATATAGTAAACTGACCAAATATAGGAACGAAAGTTGAAATACTGAAATATTAATCGGATTGGAGATGTAGAATTGTTGGACATCAGCATAATCGTGTTCAAGGGAAATAGTCACAATCACGGAGATTTTATCTATGTATCACAATTTCAGCATATATACTGCAATAAGTAACGGTCTGTTATCAAAGCTGTAAATAAATTATTGAGTTGGAGGGTAAATAATTGCATTTATTTACCGCCATGGAAAATTCCAAAAACCGAAACAGCCAATTGTTTTGAAAATCCAAAATTGAGATCCGAAAAAGTGTATAGGAATTTACTTTGCAAACAGACGTGTTGAAATCACTACAAAACAGGAAATGTTCTAAACAGAGCTCATTACCTTCAGGAACCGGATCAAAGTTACTAAATGCTTGCAGATCATAATCAACTTTTTACAGAACTTATCATTGACGGCTTTGAACCACATTTTATGTGTCCCCCTTCATTACTTAATCACAAGTTAGATTAATTCAAGTAAAATGGAATTGAATCCAGTATTTGAACAGGGAAGAAAAGGGACACAGTGAGAAGAGGAATAACCGCAGCAGGAAGAAGATATTTGAACAGAATATATTTCAATCAGAGTCTGTGAACTTACCAATCGCTGGAAAATCAAATGATGACATCACCAACAATCCGCATACTGTATATATCAATGATCATGAAGAATATGAGTACCCAGATGAGGATGGAATTGATGAAGGAACTGATGACGATAATGTAGACAGATTTCAGGTAACGAAATTATTTATTGGACAATCTTCCCATTTGTATGTTTCTAATAATAAACCAATACCAAATTCAATGGAACGTGAGGTTATTGGTAGAAAGAGAGTAAGTGAAGTACCTCGTCCAGTTGATATGAAGATAAGTGAAATGAAAGAGGAGTTCTCCAAAATGAAATCATATTTGAAGAAATTGATTGATTCTTTTTACAAGGATGTTGAAACCGACCTTCGAAGAGTTTCTGTTGTAGTTCCCATGTTGGTTAACGAAGTAAGCGATATTAATGAAGCAGTAAGTAGTGTAAGGTTGATAGTACTAGAAAATCGTGGTTCGGTTGCATGTGCCCAATCATCTAACGCATCTTCGAAAACATTGATTAATACTAGATGTGATGATGCTCTATGACGATACAGCAGTATCTTTCGACCGGATATTTTGAAGAAGGTGATTGTAGCAGGAGTAGTTCGTTTCTTATATCTTCGGCCAGATGTTTTAATTAACGGAGCCGTGTCTGCATTGAATAAAATGAAGGGATTAAGGAATCAGTTTCCGGTGCAAGGCAATCCAACCGTACTCGAAGCATATGCTCTCGCCTTGAGTGCCATATTATTTGGCCGACGTGCTAATGAGAAGAGAAAAGTATAGATTGATGGAATTGGATTATAATCCAGTAAAATGTAGATGATGATTCTAATGTCAACTATGATCAATTTATAGAAGAACAGATTTTGTCAATTCAAAAGTTCAACTGATGTGACTGATGTCGCATATGGGAAACCAAACAGAAATGCATTTGGTTCCGACTCTGGTGAGTCATCCGATGAAATTTTAAATGCGGAAACATTTCGTCAGCCGTCTTGGCTCTCAAAAATCGAAATAAAACATGATTAACTCGTTAGAAGAAAGCGAGAAATTACTAAGGCTGATAATAGAAAAGGAATTATTTTCAAAAACGAAGATTACATGCCAGATGAGGGAGAAGTAGTCCAACGTGGTACTGACCGACTTTTTTCTGAAAATAATATGGAAGTGCACGATGCCCGTAATCGAGGAAAGATTGCCCTTTTCGAAGACCTTATATATGCCCTTACAAACTGGGAAGTGCCTTCTAACGCTTCCGATTGGAAGCTTTCCTGTCCAGTAATGAAATGGATTTATCCATCAGGGAACCAGACTGTGCATCATTTAGAACAAGTTCCGTGACCTAAAACAAATGTTGATGAATCCAGTGCTGTAAACGGTAAAGAACAGATATACGGTACTTTCCTTAACGAATTTGATGACATGCTTCTGTCTATACACCATGATGTTATTCTTCAAATTGAAGGTAATTGAAATGAAGAGAAAGAAAAAATGGAAAGTAATAATCAATTTGGAAATATGAAATCTACAATTTCAAATAGTGACGACCGTAACAGTTATGTGGAAGATGAAGAACATGCTGATGGAAATACTGATGGGAGAGACAAATTTAAAAGTATGAATCGACTTGTTAATTTGTGTGCTATTGCATTTGATTTTGTGAGTGTATTCTGCGGTAATTCGTTGAACAAACAGGTTGGGGAGCGACTTTGCCTACACGAGATGAACTTACGTGCCAGTTACAAGATTTCTGTTGTACTTAAAGAAATTGTGCAATCGTACATGATTCTTACGGCTGATGACAAACAGATGAAAGAGATCGGAACAGACACGAAAAAATGGAATAAATCTGTGCGGTTCTCAACTGTCACGCTTGATGATTTGAAATCTCCTCCATCATACCAGGAACGAACATTTTATAAAATGGTAATTTCTGTTAGTGATGAAACCTACCGTTATCACCATGTTGAGGGAGCCACGCAATCATTAATGAGTGATGCTGACAATGGTTCCTCCGGGAATGGAATAGTAGACAGCAGAACCCAAATTAATGACGATTCTAGGAACTACTTGCTATGAATTTTTGATTGATTCACAGATGATGATGTGGTTCAAAGTATGAACACTTTCGTTGTAATGGGGGGTGGTGGTGGCACAGCCAAGAATGACATGGATCCTAGAGGTGGAGGTAGAGTCATTTCTTCAAGTTGTTCCCTTTTGTTAGTATTTTACATTTCATTAGTCATTGTTGGTTGCACAAATAGTAACAGTAAAGATGATTTATGTAGCCTAGCCTTGTTGAAAATTGTTTTGGAATTTATTTCAATTTTTATGAATACTGATATCATAAATCTATCAAACGAAGGCGATGTTTTTGATGGTGCCATTGACGAAAATGAAACATCAGGACCTGACCTTTCGTTGCGACGATTTTGATTGTGCCATTGGCCACATCATCTATTTCGATATCACTGATGTTGCGGAATATGACGTTGCATAAATAAGACGTCTCAATGCAATATCACCTGTAATACGTTTCGGTCCGCGCAGTTGACGAAGAACTAGTGTAAATGTCATATATGAAGATGGTTGGGATTTTTGAAGAGTAAAAGGGTGTGTGCTGAGTTTGAAACGCTTTAAACGTAGTCAGGTAAAGGCTCTTTCATGGTCGGAAAGGAAAGAAATTAGAAATAAATGCCAGTCTCCCTAGCGAAAAGGTCCTTTACATGCTTCTTCACATCATTGTCATCATTGACAAAAATAAAGACAGCGTTCAGACTATTGGATGAAAGTTTACGAACACGTTTAATGTTATTATAATTTCCATGAATTTCACGAATGATTGGTATACTATCTGATATTTCTATGCAATTTAGCATTGGTTCCAATACTTGGTCATCATTATGTTCTTTCAATGATTGAATTATTCTCTCAAATTTTGATTTTCTTACCGTTCCAGATATACTAATATCTGATGTGCATACCCAACCATCACTTAATGAAGCTTCCCCTTTCTGTATAAATTTCATTTCATTTCCCTCATCGATACCTCAATAATTCCCTCGTACCGTCGCCAAAATACACGCACCAACAGCAAATGAATCAAAATCTAAATTTATTAATTCCCCACAATCTTCTCCTAACAGATTAGAGTTACAGATGTTACTTATGCGGTTGTTGAGATGAGAGTTCATGTCTTTTAGTTGCGGATATAACACATGGATTCGTTTTAAGGAGATTAGAATTTGATCATCACCTTTCTGAGGTCTCCCGCCTGCAACACGATCACATGCCTTTTCGTGAATGTTTTTTGTTTCCTTGAAATGACTACCCCCAGGAAACGCCAACGCACAAACAGTGGCACCCCAAAAGCTTTTGTATATATTTATACGGTAATGATAACATAACATTATTGGTGCCAATTATGATTCTAAATAGATTATTAACCTTCGAATTATTATTAATTCTACTGCTTTTAGATTTAAGTGTACTAAACATTTTATTACTAGTGCCATGGTTCAACTCAATAATGATAGAAGAATATCTAGATCGAATGCTACCAAAATCATTATTGTAATTACCGGAATTATTACAAGGTTTGGGATAAATCGAAGAATGAAATTTCAATGTTTTTAAACCAATCACTACTGTCATCATTCAAATAATTCCGAATCATTCACGGGATGCATACCATCTGCCTTTTGTTCATTACTCAATGAATATGCAGCGTTTTGTGATTCAAAGTACACGAAAAGGTTTGTTGGTAATAACATATCATATTGTATTTTCAATAATTTAAACACCTTTTGTTTGTAACTCTCCTTCTTGCCGTCCTTGTCCTTTTTCATGTACATTCGCACATAATCCTCTCATCCATTCCTCGTCGCCTCCTAATTCTCGGATCATGAATGTATTTATAACCCAAAGGTGGGGATTATCAAACTGGGGAAGATTATTAAGGTGTACCCTCTTTCCATTACTGGGATCATACGCAACAGTAGTCAAAGATGTTAGTTCATATGATCCTTCACCACCTAAATTGGCAATGGTATGAATCTTATCCGGCTTACTTTTAATCAATTATTTCTGATCCGATGTTTGCAGAATAGTAATTAGCGCCTTCATAGCATCATAAGTACTAACAGATGGGACAGAATGTAGAATATCAACCACCTCAAGGATAATTTTAAAAATACCCATCCTGGACGCTTGATTCCGTCAACAAATGACAAAGATTCTGAAGAAATTCCAGGTTGCTAGCCACGGGTTGCGACTCACGCTTCTTATATAAGCCATGGACCGTTCTAAGGATAGTAGAATTTGATCATCACCTTTCTGAGGATTCTCGCCTTCAACATGATCACACGCCTTTTCGTAAATGTTTTTGGCTTCCTTTAAATGACTAGCCCCACGTGCCAATCTCAGCTAGGTGCTCTCTGTGTCCCAGTCGAACAATTATGTCTAGATTATGAATAGTGAATTTCTTATCAAACCTTGCCAAACTTAAAAACTCATTCTTAACTTTCAGTAAAAGCCATACCGCATCGGACGATGTTTCGTTTTGATAAAATCCTTTTGAAAAAAGATGATCAAATATTAATTGTCCATGTGCATGTTTCAGAAGAATTCTATATCTCAATATATACATAGTCATCCGACAAAG
Organism: Odonthalia washingtoniensis; assembly: GCA_032358235.1. Lineage (NCBI taxonomy): Eukaryota > Rhodophyta > Florideophyceae > Ceramiales > Rhodomelaceae > Odonthalia > Odonthalia washingtoniensis. The sequence continues at coordinate 405 of JAULBU010048251.1, read as the reverse complement.
AAATAAGCGTCTAGACGATTGAAAGATGATTCGCGCGTCAATGAAGGGCCTATGGCTTCTGAAATTGCAACCAGGCATCGCAATAATAGGTTAGTTAATTTACGAAATTGAATTTGAAAAGACGAGTAGCGTTCAATGAAAGGTGAATTTGTTTTCTCGCCATGCACATTTGCTAAAAAAGATCCGTGTGATGCTTTTTTGGGAGGAATGATTAAATCTCCATCATCATCATCAGTAAAAATGATTATGGATCTTATTGATTACCACTGCCATAATTACAGGGCCATACAAATGAGGTTGTGATGATCGTTAGTCTCTTGAAAATCCACGTTGGTATGTCCGTAGAAAACTTAGAAGCATATGGGCGCGTGTGATCTAATGAATCTTCGTGTTGATAGTTGATTT